>PVIU01009850.1:0-73624 GCA_004026605.1 Ondatra zibethicus | reverse complement strand
CCTCTCCTCCTCAGGCCCAGCATCCCTGCATCCCCTCTCCTCCTCAGGCCCAGCATCCCTGCATCCCCTATTCTCCTCAGGCCCAGCATCCCTGCATCCCCTCTCCTCAGACCCAGCAGCCCTGCATTTTCTCTCCTCCTCAGGCCCAGCAGCCCTGCATCCCCTCTCCTCCTCAGGCCCAGCAGCCCTGAATCTTCTAGAATGGTCTCAAATCAGACAAAGTTAGCTCACCACCACTCACCTGCCCCTAGACTAATCCAGCCACCATCACTACCATCTCTGGCTGGACCACAGTACCAGCCTCATCACTGTGTCCTAACATCTATTCTTCCCTTCTCCCTTACTCGCTTCCACAGGACCAATCTCTGAAAAGCAAATCTGAGGTCTTACCATCTAGAGGTTCCCTGCTGCACTTGGGTGAAAATCCAGACTCCTTCCCTAGCCTCTGACCTGTATAGCTCATGCAGCCTCCCGTACTGCTGCCCCACCCTTGCGCCTCTAAGGCCCCTCCTGCTTCCACACTCTGCAGCCAGCAGCCACAGTGGCTTTTCTCACAGTCCATGCATTGCCCCTCATGTGGACTTTGCACAGGCTGTTCCATCCCATCCTCTCAGCTTCCTACTCTCCGTTAGTGGGCTCTCAGGTCCACTCGTGTCAGGAGGCATCCTGGTACCCCTTCAGAGGACAGCGTAAACTATCTTCCATTTTCCTGCACTATACATGTCTCCCACTCTGTGTCACCGCTACTCCCCAATCCAGGCATACAAAGCAAACCATAGGTGCTATGACTGTGGGGACCCTTCCATCCTGGTCACTGCTGTCTCAGAACCCAGCCTATGCCTGGCGCACAGAAGATACCACAAGTATATCTAGGAAACAAACTACTGAGAGCCATGGGCTAAAGAGGTGGAGCTCTAAGGACCCAGCAAGATACTCAGCAATTGTGCCTATCTAGGCAAGGGTCCAAGCACTAGTCAATCACAGATTTAAAAGCTGAGATGATTGCAATAAAGGAAAATGAAAGGCCGAAGAGCATGTGCCTGTATGTCCATGCTGCTAAAGAACAGCGTGGCTGCCAAACATAACTGTGGTATAAGGCCAGCACTAGGACTAGGAAGGCTGAGGCGGGAAAAACATGGTTCGTGGCTAGCCTAGGCTACAGAGAGACTCCAAGACCAGTCTGAGCCTATCTAAAAGAAAAGAAAACAAAACAAACAAAACAAAACAAGGGCTTGGGATGCAGCTGGGTGAGGTCACTTGCCTGGCATGTGCAAGGCCCTGGGCTCCATCTCTAGCATTGCAAAACTAAAAGACACACACACACACACACACACACACACACACACACACCCAAAGAAAAGGAAAAAAGGGAAGTAAGTGGACTCTTTGACCCTCTTCATTAAGAGGCGAGGTCTAACCCCCACTCTTTGACAAGCCAGCTCTGGCCACCGGATGCTATGGAACGGGACACAACAGGCACAGTGTTCTTTGTCTTTCTCAGCCTCACCGTCAAAAGGAATGAAGCTTCTGCCTGCCTTGCAACCTTGCAACTTGACCTCCATGTTGTGAGGAAGCCTGGACCACATGGTGACACCATGTGCAGTGCTCTAGAGGTTGACTCAGCTGAGGACCCCACCAATAGGTGACTGGAAGCCACTGTCAACCGCTAGACTGAGAGAGAGGAAGTCTTTGGAACCTCCCAGCCTCAGGCAGTTAACTGCAACTTCATAAAAGGCACATGCGGTCATCCTGCAGGGATGAACAGACCCTGTAATCTGGGGAGGGAAGTAACAACCCACCTGTGGGTCATCTACTGAGGTAGCTTGTTCTCTAGCCTTATGAAACCAGAGCAGAGCTGGGGTGAGGTGAGTTCTGCATGAATTACTGTGAATTCCTCAGAGGCAGGCTGGCCCTCCCAGCTGCGCAGCCTGGAAAAAGCAGATCTGGAAAGATCAGTTCTGAAGATCTGAACTTTTCAGAGAAAGTAAGGATAATGCCACGGTTTACAAACAAGTGTCTGAGGGCTCGCAGAGCTCCTGCCTGCAGGACCAGGGAACTAAATATAAGTTTCTTTCTACTGTTCAAAGTAGGGGGGCATTCTGGCTGAGCATGTAAGTCCGTTACCTGGAAGACTGGAGGAGGGAGTAACCACAACTCTAGGCCAACCTTGCCTACACTGTGAGATCCTGCCTCAAAAATAAAATATTCTAGAACTTCACAGTTTAACTGGAATCTTTCTGTTAATACGTGGCCCTTGGCGCATAAGGGACTCGTGCAACCCTATTCCCAGCTCCACCACCACTTTTGGTCTTTGGGGAGTCACTTAACCTCTCTTCTGATTTTTGTAAGAATAAAATAATTGCAGATGCCTCCCAGGGGCCAGAATTGCAGGTGTAAACAATCATTCCCAGCTTAACCTTAATAAAAGTTTTATTACATTTGTGTGTGTGTGCACACATGCGTGCATGCATCCATGTGTGTGTGCAAGTGACCAGGTATGTGTAGAGGTCAGAAGACATTTTGTAGGAGCTATTTTCTCTTTCTGCCTTGTGGATCCCAGAGATCAAATTCAGTTTGTCAGCTTGGCAGCAAGTGTCTTTACCACTGCACCAGCCCAACCTTCACATTTATTAGTTGCCACTTTCTGAGTGGTAACTGGGTTCCAGGCTCTCCATGGAGTTCACTTTAGAAACCATGTGACCACCCACACGTGACATGGACGGCTACTTGTCCTGGTTCACAGCAGCTCAGGAGCCCAAGCAACTCAGGTGGCTAATGAGCAAAGGTCTAGAGTGCAAGAAAGCCAGGCTCTGAGTCACAGCTCTGTGACCCCACCTTTGGGGTGGCATGGGGTTTGCCCAGGGTGGCCTACAGAATGGCCTGATGTCACAGAGCAGAGGAAAAGGGTCTGGTGGCCCCCAAAGCCCTTTGATTTGACTGTCATTCTATAGGGCTGTGCTTCTCACAGTGCCCCTGTGACTAAGAAAGTGAGTGACAAGCTCAGGTTGTTAAGCCCATGCTGACCTATTGACTGAGGGATCCTGGGGATGAGGGCCAGCATCTTCTTAAAACAGCTTCTCAGGGGCTTCTGAGGACCCTGCCTCAGGTCCCCCGTGACTATAGCTCACTAACATTCACAAAGAGTGAGGCCCCTAGGCAGCTGCCCTTTGTCCCGTGTGTGGGGGTTATGGGCAGAGCACAAGGAACAAGTTGGCAGCAAATAAACATGCTGTTCAACAATCTTCTATGGCATGCCAGGCATGGTGGTGCATGTCTGTTAACCCCAGAACATAGAAGATTGATGTGGAAGATCTCAAATTTGAAGCTA
The DNA here is from genome assembly GCA_004026605.1 of Ondatra zibethicus. NCBI lineage: Eukaryota > Metazoa > Chordata > Mammalia > Rodentia > Cricetidae > Ondatra > Ondatra zibethicus. Next base: position 70,296 of record PVIU01009850.1, on the reverse strand, counting down.
GCTTGCTCCTTGTCCTGTCAGCCTTCCTCTGCCTCATATTGTCTCAACAAATTAACTCACTCACTCAGTCATCCACTTGCTCATGCACTCACTCTCTCACACATGAACCCTCTGTGTCACAAGAACTATTTCTAGATGCCTCCCTAGTGGCAGAAAAGGTGAGGGCTCTTTCAACAGCGGCACAGAGCTGGGCCCTACAGAATACAGGGCAGGCCTGTCCCTAGCACCACATGCAATCAATAACCCATCAAAGAACATAACAGGGAACAATTTTAAAAATCACCTTGCCTTTGCCAGGGACTCACAGCTGAGCAGTTTCCCCATTAGGAGACTTTTTGGGGCCCAGGAGAGTCCTGGGGAAACTGGGATAAGCTGGTCATCCTGAGCAACAAGGAAGTGGTTGCCTGCTGTTTGATGAAGCTGCTCAGTCACACAGAGGCCACCCAGGATCCCCACAGAAGCTTCTGATCCTTACTTCCACTGGGTCTGCACCAAGGCTTGTCTCTCTTCCTGTGCTATCTACTCCAGGCACAAGTCCCCAGCCCTTGTGCCCCTGTGACAGCTGCTCCTTGTCCTGTCAGCCTTCCTCTGCCTCATGCCTTCCTCGCTTCCTCCTCAAGTCCTATCTCTCTCCCTGGTAGAAGATGGAGATACCATCTCAGACATTCCACACGATGAAACTAGACCATCTCTAAGGCAAGATCCCCTTTAAAGATCTTGTCAACCAGCAGCTGTAAGCCAGGAGCTTTCTGTGCACTGGTCAGAGCTGAGGTCTGAAGGAATTTTTCTTGACTTGAATGACCAGGGAACCCCCTTTCTGGACTATATGGTCTTTCTTCAGTAGCATTCCCTTAGCCTCTGAGCCTAGCTGGTATCCTCGGGCTGCTTCCTCAAAAATGATGTCCAAGGATGAGCAGCAGCCACAGTTCTCTGGCCAGGATTCAGAAGTATTTCTCTCCTTTGAGAGTTCTCAGGTTGTGTGTGTGTGTGTGTGTGTGTGTGTGCGTGTATGTGTTAGTGCAGACATGGGTGGTCCACAAGCCTATTTTCTAGATGAAGAACCTGCACTGTTGGGGGAATCCTGGAGCTTAGAGTCATAGGGACAATAGAGGGATAGAGAGCGAGACCAGAAGGAAATAGGGTTTGGTACTGCAAACATGGTCAAAAGCCCATGTCATAGACCATCATGAGGCAGCTACAAGCTGCTGCTACCATTTTGCTAAATGGATCTTATGTACCAGCACAAGTGCCTTCTAAGTATTTATATCAGTGCCCATGGGAGAAGCTTTCTGTTGCTATAGGCAGCAATTATTGCAATGAGAATAAGTGTTGAATGCTTGGGCCCCAGTGAACCACTTTTGTCACTTCCTCCAATGCTCATGTGGGGTAGCAAGAATATAAGTGGCAGAGGAAGGAGCGGAGTGTTGTGGAATGCTGGCTTGTGGGCATGACGTGGCACCTATGACTATCTGCACAAGACTAGGTTTGTTGGTATTTTGTCAAGGAGGGGGAAAGGGCTCACAAAGTCCCACTCTTCCCCTAGGATTTACAGGTAGTATTTGTTGAGGGAGGAAGAGACATTTTCTTCGGTGGTGTAGCCACTGGCAGGTTGTCTATGCTCCTGGAAATAGCCCTCACCCGCGCTTCTAGATGCAACCATCATGAAACTCACTGGGGCACCAACAAATAAAAAAAAAAAGGTGTGAAGGGAGGAAAGCAACTGGTGGTGGTGGAAAGGACCAGCGAGGGCTGGATGGAGTGAGAGAGGGTATTGAAGGACAATCACAATCAAAATCCATCACAGACAGAAGAGTCATGTCTGCCTCTTATAAGGAAGCATCTTGCTATTGTTTCAATCATCTCTTCTCTTCTCATCCAGAAGCATCTTCCTGTCCACAGCTCAGCTTTGTCCCCTCTACCACATGGCAGCCTCTCTGCTCCCAGCCCCCTTTTCTACAGCACCCAGCCTGGTTTCTCACATGCCAGAGACCTCTGAACATCAAATAATCCCAAGATGTCCCCACATTCTTGTCTGACAGATCGACCCTAACAACCAGTTCAGGGTGTTGAAACTGTTGATGTCTCTGGGCAGAGGGTGTGACAGTCCACCATTCACCTTCCTAACGTCTCTGTTGGCTCATTCCTGCCCAGGCCACGTCGCAAAAGATGCTGCAGTGCTGTGGATGTTAGACAGTATGCAGTGTTCACACACACTGAAGCTCTTACAGTTTGGATCCTGAATGCCCTCTGAGGGCCACGTGTTGAAGGCTTGGTGCCCAGACTGTAGTACAACTGGGAAGAGACATTTAGGAGGTGGGGCCAAGTAGGAAGAAGTTAAGTCGTTAGGGCTGTGACCTTGAAGGGGATACTGTGACCCCAGACCTTTCCTTACTCCCTTTCCTTCTTAGATGCCAGAATATGAACAGGCCTCCTCCGCCATCCACTCCCGCCATGATAGACTGCTGCCGACACACATATCCGAAGCCCAGGGTCAAACAACCCTACCCTGAACCCTCTGAAACTGCGTCAGAATGATTTTTTTCCAGCTAGTGGGTGATTCTCTCAGGCATTGTGCTACAGTGACAGGAAGCTACCACACAATCTGTAGTGATGACACCACCACCAACTTAATCCTTCTGATTCTCTTGCAAGCCTTCAGATTGACATCACAAAGCCCCGGCTTGTCTGGCCTGGACTTGTTTCTGTGGGCACCATCTATCTAAGCAAGTGGCTTATGACTTCATAAAAGCATCTGGAAACAGGGGTGAATATACACAGAAAAACGCAGGCAAATGAGAGGTAATACTTGGATTTGGCGAAACTGGTGAACCATGATCCATGGGATAGGATATGGCTTGCTCCTCCAGGCCTTGGAGGTCCACAAGCCACTGCTTTTAAACGCTGCTGTGATTTGGATGCCATTTACCCCAGCAAAACTCATGTTAAGATTTGGTTGGCTGCCAATGCAGTGACATGTAGAGGTGGCACCTTAAAGAGGGATTAATGTCTTCCTCGTGACACTAGATGGGTCCTCTTGGGAACAGACAAGTCTCAAGAGCAGTTTGTTCTGGCTAGCTTTTTTCCTCTCACATCTGCACATTCTGGACTGCCCTTTGGTCTACCGTGGCATGAACCAGCAGGAGGCCCTTACCAGATGCTGCTCCCAGGCTTTGGTTCCAGCCGATACAGAGCTCTTCCCTTTATAAACTATCCAGTCTCGGGTATTGTTTACAGCAGCCAGAAGCGTCTTAAGACAACCCGACTGAAGACTGTAATACCCTAGACGGGTCTCACACAGTCCAAGACAGGTCTCACACAGTCTGAGAAGGGTCTCACACAGTCCGAGAAGGGTCTCACACAGTCGGAGATGAGTCTCACACCTTCGGAGATGGGTCTCACACAGTCCGAGACGGGTCACACACAGTCTGAGAGGGGTCTCACACAGTCTGAGAGGGGTCTCACACAGTCTGAGAGGGGTCTCACACAGTCTGAGAGGGGTCTCACACAGTCCTACCTCCCAGCCTTTGCCCAGCCTTTGTTCATGCTGTACTTCTGTTGTCTGTTGGATGTCATCTCCGTACGACCTCAATACCAACCCAGGACAGTCCCATTTATCTTATAGACCAGGTTCTGCATGAATGGCGGGTCACATAGCAATAATTCATCCACCTCTCCAGCTACTACTTACAAGAAACACAGTCCCCACCCCAGGTTGAAGACAGCTGGAAGGCTAATTTGATTTTTAGGGGTGGAACCTTACCTAATGACTCAGGAATGTCCAGTGTCCCTGGCAAACAATTCCCATACTTTCATAGGCCAACCTGGTGGCTGATATGATGCCCTCTGTGAAGCTAGGTGATCCCAAAAGGACAAGACAATCCTCCTCTGTGTCCAGGGCAGGTGTGTAACAGTGCAAGAAGTTGAAGGAACTCTGGCTGAACATGTGGAGCTATTAGATCCTAGAACTTGGGCCTGGGGACAGACAGACAGACACTGGGACGAGAGGATGTCTCAGGAAAGGAAGGTGACATCTCCAGGGACAGGTGCCAAAGGCCACCCTTAGCATAGGCAAACGGGATCTCTCAGGATAAACAAGTCAGAGAGCACCCGGGGATAGAAAGGGGCCAGAGCAGAGGGCCTGATGAGATTCGGTTCTCACTCAAACCTACAGCTGAGTTACCTAACAGGATGCTAAGCCCACCCCAAAGGCTCTGACTCATAGATTTAAAGAGAGAGGCTGTAAATAGGTTATTTGGGGTTACACTCCTAGAAGCACCGGGTTGCAGGGTACCCATAAAAAGGAAAGAATTCACACAAACTGCAAGGATGGCCCTGAACATTGTATTTCCAACTAGGTACCAAGGGGCTGGACACACAGTCTGGCAGGGATGGAGCCTCATCACGGTTATTTAGAACACACCACACTTCATTCAGTGGAGAAATTATCATAGGCACGCTACAGGGTAAACCTGAAGGGACCCATCTACAGCTCAATCTCCTCTAGTGACCCCAGGAACCACCACTTGAAGCAGGAAACTTAACTGTGCAGAAGTCTGGGCCGAGGCCATTTCTAGCTAAAGAAATGCTCCTTTGTTTGCGTGACCAGGCAGTTGAATTGTTCAGAGATGCAGTCACCCAGGGAGGAGGCGAGCCCAAGAGGCTTCATCAGGTTGGGCACAAATGGCCAAAAGACAAAAGTGAATCTTGGCTCCCAGATCTTTGCCTTTGGTGCTAGGCTAACTGCCTCCTTAAACAGGCGTCGGAATTGAAAATTAAAACTGTGTGGGTGGGGGATTTAAGATCGTACCCAGCAGCTGCCCCCTTTAAAGATCTGGCCTTCAGAACATTCCAGGCTGGGTCACTTATCAAATGGAGATTGACTTTTATCCGATTAACCGATGGAGAGGCATCCTTCTCCATCTCACAGGAGCATTCTGGGGGAATAGCATTCTGCAGACTGCAGGGGAAAGTTGGGCCTTGGCTTCCCTCCCGCTCGGCCAGTGGAAAATTACAAAGAAGACAGAGCTGTCCTCCGCCTCATCTTGTTCATCAGCCCTCCCCGGGCATAGGAAAACATATAGAGTAACCCCCTCCCCCCAAATAAAATCAGTGAATGATCCTTCACTTACCTGGGGCAGATAGTAGTCTGGGAGGTGGTGGAGGTGGAGGCGGAGGGGGTAGAGGGGGTGGGGGCCGGCACTGGCAGATGTGTTGGCAGCTGTCAGTCACCTTAGAACAAGACTTCTGGGGCTCAGCATGCGTCACCTGCAGATATGAACATAGCCAGGAGACATAGGAGGCCACGAGATAGCTAGAAGCTGAACTGAATCTGCCCCAGGTCCCTTCCAGGCCACAGCTTGGGATTCTTCATTAAAACCAAAGTAGGCAGAATAAACAGGAGTCAAAGCAGCTATACCCAGAGACTGGCAGCCTTCTCCATCATCTAAGCCCCATACCCGCTTCTTATTCCTAGAAACAGCACAGGTCAAACCCTCACCTTTCCAGTCATAGCTCATTCAGTCTTTCTGTGTCTGTGAGGGGCAGTGCCCCCCATCTTGGAGAGAGAACCTACCTGGCTGGCCCTTGGTCTGCATCGCATGTGATCAAGGGGCAGGATAGCCTCCTGGTGTTCTCTAGATAACATCTGAGTAGTTTCTAGGGAACACATCCAATCCCTCCCAGTGGCCCCCAAGTGCTTCCTCACTATTCAGAGGACCTCATGGCCCACAAGTCACAGCACAAGCAGCTCCTGGCAAACTTCTATGCATCCGCCTTTCCCTGCCCCACCCTCCTGCCATCCCTGACCATTGCATATACTGTCCTGGTGCCTGGAATGTCTTCCCACCTGACCCATTTTGTCACCATTCAGCCCTGCTGTCACTTCCTTGGCCAGGCTGTATCTCCTTCTCAGAGGTTTCCTGGTATCAGGTCTAATTTCCGCTACTTAGTTCCAGCCTGTCTTCACCGTGGGACTGTAAACTATGTCAGTACAGGGCTATGCCTTGGCTTTTCCCTCAATATTAAAACCAACACCCAAGGGAAGGGCCCAACATTCCCAGAGAGCTGGCCATTGAATGGACAAACATCAAAGACTAGACCAGAACCTCTGCCTCGTAGGTACTGGGCCTGGGGTCTTCCCAGGATGCATCTCTGCTTCTTGATGTTAGCTACAGAAGGCTGTGATTGACAGTGGTTCCTCACTCAAGCTGTGTCCTGGGACCCAGCCAGCAGCTTCGGCACATTCCTGCCTTAGCCTTACCTACAACTGGCGAACTGAGACTTTTGCAGGGGAGCTGCGCCTGGGGGTTTTGCTTTAGTCTCCCAGTGAAACACAAAGAGAGCCATCCTAAGAACCATGGGTTAGACAGTTCCCAGTGTCCCTCCATATGCAGAAGATTGTAAATCCAGGAACCCAAAGCTGACTTGAAGGCAAGAAAAGACTTGGGGGCAGTTCCTTGCCTCAGTGAAAGGCACAGTTAATTATTCTGGCTTCACAAAGGCAAAAAGAAACACAGAATACCAATGTCCCTGCAACTTCCGCCCCATTGCAGGTGACTCCCCTAGGGAAAGAGGGCACAGGACTGGGTGCCGCCTGTGTACTTGGTGGCACAGCAGCTGCATATAGTGGATGTCAGGATGGCAGTGAGAGATGGGACCACCCTACAGCCCCAACTTACCACCTAAGAGGTCAATGGGCTCCTACAGACTCCTCTTGGTATTTTAAAGGGCCACTGACTATGTTTCTGACCCCGGAAGGCAGCCCTGTCACCCGAGGGAAGGGTGTATCCTTAGAGTATGCGCTTCCTTCGTTCCTGCACCAACATGACTCAATTGCCAGACTCGGAGGTAAAAAGACCAGACTCTACCGTATGTCTGAGGCTCTCCCACAATCAGGCCTGACCCTGCCCTGTTCTAAATCATCATTGTCTGAGACTCGGAGCCCGAGCGTGTAAACTTCACACCATGCCCAGCCAAAGCAATTACTTTTCCGGTTTCCGAGACATATTCAATGCAGGAGAGTTCAGGAAGAGCGCATTGGTTTGACCTGGCCTGACACAATAACCTACATTTTTTGTGAGAGGGATATAAGGGTGCAGGTATATGAGGTGTTTAATGTGACAGAATTATAGGTAAGAAAGTTGAGATCAGTTTTCAAGACTGAAGGAAGAAGAAATGAAGGAGCTTGCTCATTGCATTTTAAAAATCAGTGGCTCCTGGTCTCTCATGTGAAGGCTCCGCTGAGACCCAAGGGAACAACTGCCTGACCTCACAGAAGGGCCAAGTCTGAGCTAGCTGTCCTTCTTGCCAAGGGGCGGGCTCTAGCTGGGACCCCACTGGAGTTTCCTATAGGTAGTTCTGCATGAGTTCTGTTCATTGAATCCTTGATCCACCAACAGGCTTCTCTTCCCCTTTCAAAGCCCTTTCTTACACAATGGCCTGGGACAAGCTGCTCCTGCAGCCTGCCTTGGGCCTCCCTGCTCCCTGCTTTCCCTTGGCCTTGCAAATATCTGCTCTTTGGGGCACGTCCCCTGCTGTTTTATACTGTCTGTCTGCTCACACAAAACTATAGGTGTCTCGAGCAGACACGTAGGTGGCCTGTGTTGTGTTTGTCCTGAGCAAGTGACATGCTAAGCCCTGTTAGCAACATGCTGTCTTCCCTTCACGAGGACAGATATGGGAAGCTTATTAGCCACACAATAGGTGAGACCATCAGCCTAAATAATGGACTTGGCGTCCAATCCAACACTGTCAGAGCCCAGGGACCGCCTAAGGCTTGCCTTAGATACTTTCCTCCTTTACTGTGAAGACTTCAGCTCCAGGGACATCCATCACGGTGGGACATGCCCAGCAGCAGGAGACTGATGTGGCCAGTCACATTGTGTCCACCATCAGGAAGCAAAGGGACATAAGTGTGGACAGAGGCCAACAGGCACTTTATTGGGAACAGGGCTAGCGCTCATTCATGGGATATTCTGGCTGAGAATTTGGCTGTATTTTGCCCATGCCCTGAGAATGTGACTTAAATTCAAGACCAATTTGTGTGACCCTCACATTCAGTGTGGATGTTGCTTCCTAAACATGTCCAAATCTTACCTGCCTGTCTCCATTCCCTCTGTTACTTGAATCCATGCCTACTGAGTAGTACCCCCTTTACCTAATATTGCTAGGGAAACTTCCTTGTTGAGTCTGAATGGTGGATAAACACTAAACAACACTGTTGCTGGCAAATATCCTCAGTATCGTATGGAATATACTTATGCTAAGCGAAAATGGGTTTTGCATCTGCTCAATATGGTAAACCTGCCCTCACCATAGACCTCTTTGCCCTGGTCTTGTGCCGTGGAATCAGAATCCATCCTCCCAGACAACCTAGGCTGAGATGTCTAAAGTGACAATCTGAGACAGTATCATGTCTGACTTTGAACTCTCCATTGTCCCCAGGAGTCCTAGAATCAACTCTCCACTACAAGACAGTCAAGGCCTTGCCTGTTCCTCTTCTCCCGGGTTTTTCCATGCTTCATCCTTGCCCTTGGCTTCAGCCTGTTCCCTCCGTCAAGATCCTGACCTCTCTCACGTCTCAGTGGTGACACCTCAGTGGGAGGTTTCTTGGATTCTCTTTCAGGTCTAAGCCATTTGTTCCTCCTGAGAGCTTTTGCCTACATTAACTTGTTTAATGACCTCACCAACATAGCCTGTCAGTGCCACAAGGACAGGGACCACAAGCCACTTGCACTAGACGCACAACCTGTCATCCAGGAGGTGCTCAGTAAATGTTGCTGCTGGAAAAGGCAAGCCGAGGGAGCTAAGTATAAGAATCAGCTTCTACCAAGTCTGGGAGAGCTCCGCTTTTGTGCCTGCACACAGGGACACATAAGGCCAGATCCAAGCCTGTCTATCTGGCACTTGCTTTAGACGAGTGCTCACAAGGATGATGGCTTCTGGCATCTTTTAAGGAGATAGGCCAGTGCCACAGTAACTTGAGGAGACACACTCCTGTCACACCTAATAAATCTGCCAGCCTGTAGTCCTCTTCCCTTACAAGAAAAAAAAATCAACTGAAGAGAACTTAGAAGAAACCCAAATCACAAAGCCTCCATTCTGGACACATTAAAGGGGGTGGTGGTTAAGAAATGTCCCTACCAACCTTTGACAATTAAAATGCCATTGGACTTAAGCAACTCGGTGTCTTATCTTGCCACAGCCAGAGGCTTCTGCCAATTTCAAAGGAGGAATCTGTCGCACGAGGGACCCAGGTTTCTTGCCTCATCAACTGGTCCATTAATCACAAGACAGTTATATGGAGCCTGTCTTTTAACCCTCTGGAGGATTCTTGGGAAGGATGCTCGTGGAAGCAGTGATGGTTCCAAGCTCTTTCTCTGTGTTGGGGAAGCTCCTGTGACCTGACAGGTTTACCCTCTTCACTTAGAGGAACACAGCCTTAAGAGCTCACAAGCTTCTTCCTCCCTCCTGTGTTCCTTCCCGAATCCAGCTTACAAACAAGACCACTCATTCCCAAGCCCCCTTCCTTTCCTCTGCTCTCTCTCTGTGTCCCTATCATTTGCAGATTAAGTTTCCAGAGCTTCAAGCCAAGATCTTGCCCGTTCTATTTAACTGGAGGATTCTTTTCTAATTGATTTTCATGAGAATTGATTTGTATTGAGTTTGAGAATCTGAAACACACTCGCGCAATTGCTCCTGTAGAAAGCTGCCCGGCTGTAGGACACGCCAAGCTGGGGTTTTTGTTTTGCTTTGCTTTATTCATCCTTTGGAGGGTAGGTAGGTGGCAGTGACTCTTCTCTTTAGATCCCTCTAAAGCACGGGGCAGCCAGCACTCTAGTCCCAAGGCAATGTTATCAGTGCTCTTAGTCCTAAGGGAAAGACCTTTGGGAAGGCAGAGAACGAAGCATGTGCATGCAGAGACAGGTGAACTCCGCGATGGAGCCCAGCTAGAAGCCGAACCAAGGGACCTCATCTCAATGGCCCAAGTGTTGAGAAGTGACAACTCTGAGTTCCAAGGACACAGAGCAAGTTTAAACAAAGCAATCATAAGCCAGAGGCAGGCCAGAGCAGAGAAAGCCAAAGCATTGGACTGTGCTGGGGATGGGGTGCCTCTAGAGGGTGATGGAGACAAGGGTTCTGCCCAGGGATGGCAGGGCAGGTAGCGCCTTACATCCCCGTTACAGCAGGGACAGCTTCTAACCACATTTCCTGTGATCCAGGTGAAGTACCAAGTCAACAGGTACTGACTCCATAGCAGGAAGAAAGGAGAAAGGCTCAGAGAGCTTCAGGATGCTGTCCAGTTGCTTAGCTGGTAAAGGACAGAGCTGGGCATGGGAATTCTGGGCAGGACTAGAGAATGTCTTATCCACCCCTCTCTCTGCCTTGAGGAGTAACTGCAACTGGTAGGTGCTTGCTTAGTCTCTGCTCTGGAAACTGGGGAACCAAAGTTTTTGTCCTCTGGCAGTCTTGACAGATGCTCTGCATGAATGGTGGGTCACGTGGCAATAATTCCTCCACCTCCCCAGCCATTATTTACAAGAAACACAGTCCCTACCCCGGGTTGAAGACTGTAGGAAGGCTAATTCAAAGTTTAGGGGTGGAATCTGGTAGGAAACAAAGAACCATAGTGGGATTCTTTCTTTTTTTAAGTTCGTTTCTTTTTGCAAATGCTGCAGCAGAGATTACAATGAGGTCTCAGTACCTTTCTGTGCCAAGTTCGGTCCTGCCGGCCTTAGGCCACAACTGAGGCTCCTTAATGAAGCTTATCTTTTGGGGGTTAGAACATGCTGTAGTTGACCAGCTTTTCTTTCTCCCCACTGTCCCCAGGATCAATCAGTGGGTGATTAGAGAAAACGCTCTGAATTGACCCCACCCCTTCTCAGGAGGCCTCTATGGTCTCTCACCTGAACGAAGCCCCAGAGTGGGTGAAGCGCACAGTGCAGCAGTAGTGAGGGCCAGCAGCAGCCACGGCGCAGCACCAGGTCCCGGAGTAGCATCTCGATCCGCGGCGCCCAGTGGTGGGCTGAACTGTCTAGGGAGCAAGGCTTGAATCAGATGGACACAGTGCAGGCACAGTAGCATCACTTCACGTACCAACGCGGTGAGAACTCACTTGCCCCGCACTTTGGGGCACTGCGCGAAGCAAGTCTTCATTTTTGTTCCAGCGTGTACACTTCCTGACTCTTAGTGCATCCCAGAACTCACACCCAATCCTGGCGCACACCCCCTCCCCCTCAGAATACTGCATGCATACCTTGATCCCATACACGCCTCCAGAAAGACTCAAACACGCCAACTGAACCTCGTACCGCCCCAGAAACCGCCTTGCACAACTCTCACGAAGAGTAAGCTTCAAACCCGGCTAAAACCACTCATTCGGCGCGCGCACGCACTGTGACCCCCCGTGCACTGCCACCGACTCCCGCCCGCACACTCTTTGACTCTGCATGCACAGTACCACCAAATCACTCGCTGCCTGCAATCTCTCTGCCCCAGGGACTTCACTGCGCACACTGCTACTTAGGCACCTCGGTGCGTGCCCCCATTGGCCGCCCAAGCCCCAGCCCTGCTCGCGGGCAGGCGGAGGTTTTCCCGAACGCCCCCATGCCCGCCCGCGCCCCTCCGATGCCTCACGCCACCTTGTCTGGCGGCGAGCCCCACCGATCCGAGACACGGGTAAGGGAGGTCAGGTTTCCCCCCCACAGCAGCTCTGTTTCTCAACGGCAGGACGGCCCCCATTTAAAGCCAGCCGCCTCCCCAGTCCCCCGCCCTCTAGGCGGGGCCTCCAAGCTCACCCTGGCGGCTGCGCGGGCGCTCGGGGGCTTCACACGCGGCGGAAGAGCGCTGGGCGCTGGAGCAAAAGTTTGCGAGCCGCTTGGGCCTCTAGGGCAGCTGATCTGGGGACCCGGGGCGCGGCGCGCTTGCACTGGGCTCCGGGCTGCGCTTGGCCGAGCGCGGGCCGGGAAAGGCGGCCAGCCCCGAGCCCAGGGCCCAGGTTGGACTGCCCAGGCAGAGGGCGGGGAAAGTGTCCTCGGATCCTTGGGGAGCTGGCCCCGCGAGCCCTCCTCCAGCCTCGCCGCGGGTCCCTGCGCCGCCCGGGTCCCCGCCCTTCCCGGTGGCGCCGCGCGGCTGTCCGGGACGCGGGGTGCCGGGGGCCCTCGGGAGGTAGCGGGTGAGAGACGCTGGCCCGGAGCGCCCGCTCCGGCAGCAGGGCCGCGGGCGGAGGCGAAATAAATAATGCACGAAAAAGGAAAACAGACGTGAGCGGAGCCAGAGCCTCGCCCGCCTCCCTCCCGGGCTGCGCTCCCGCCCGCGCTCCCCGCTGCCGCGGCCGCCAGCGCCGCTGCAGTGATTCCTCGTCTCCATCTAGCGAGGCTATTGTGTATTGGGCGCTTAATAATTTATTTATTCACCCTAGAGGCCAAGGACTCCCAGTGACACTGGCATCCTGCTCCTGGCTTGCCCTTCCCTCAAGTTCATCCCCAGGCTGCTTGAAGGTGGTAGTGAGATCTGACTAGTGGGATCCCAGTCTGTGCGCCATCCTCCCAATGCCCCCTTTCCCTGCAGGCTCTGCGGGTGCCGGACTGGGAGGGTACAGGCCAATGTGACTGATCGCCCTCTCCTTAGCAGTCAAGACCTCAGGACTCTCCTCCTTTACTATGCTGAGTCTTGGAGAGGGAGGGGAGTCGCGATGTCCCAGGGAGAGCCTTTTCTCCAGGGCTTTTCCTCGGCCACCCTCAAACTCCTGTTTGAGGCAAGATTATCAACAAGTCAGTTCTTCAGGAAGAAGCTTGCTCGCTGCTTCTACCTCACAGGAATCTTCGCGGGCGCCATGGAGGCGCCCAGCTCATCTGTCCCTGGCGCTTTATAAGCACTCTGATTGATGGTCTCTGGAGGTAGGGGTGTGACAATCCCAGTCAAAGTCCCCAAGAGCTGGGCAATCCGTTTTGGGCTTGGGTGAGAACCAGTGGCTTAAAGTGGAGGGTAGATACCACAGCTCACTGACTAAAAACAAAGTGACTTTGTTCCCTTTGTCTGTTCCCAAGGGCACCCTCCAGTCACTCCAGGTTAACCCACACCTAAGCACAAACCGATCTGCAAGCCAGGTTTCAGACCAATTTTCCAGCAGCTTCCTTCATCAGAGCACATAGCAAGGCCTTCCCTTTTTACTGCAAGCCTGGCTGATGTACTTGTGCGTCCCAGGGATTCCCAGTTCTATACAGCAGATGTGAGTGAAACCTTGCCCCTTCCAAGAACGGGGAGGGGGATGTGGGAGGGGGTGGTAAGGGAACCCATTACTTCAATCATCACCAGTCCTTTGATATTCCATTGTTACTGAGACAGGGGCCTGCACTTATGAAGAGTCGAGGAGTAGAAGCTAGGGAGAGACTGCCAGGATAAAGGGACCTGGGGAACATACCAATAATTTTGTTAATCCCTTAGGCAAAAACCATGGAGACATGTGTCCCTTCATTAATTCAGTAATTCATTCCTTGCAGTATCCCTAGGCACCTAGTAGGTGCCAGGCACAGTACAACAGTAACAAATGTATGCTATTACAGTCAGGGAGATGGGATAGGAGAAACCACTGATGAGAAAGGAACTTCCCCAGACAGGGTGGAAAGAGGGAACCGAGCATAGAACTGAGGCCTGTCCATCAACAGAAATTAAATGATGCTGGATGTTTTCATGTCTTAAAAATGTAGCTTAAGCCAGTATAGGACTCCAGCTAAGACAACAGCACCAGGTACCTGGAGCCCTTTGCTACTTGAAAAATATTACTCATGCCACATTTTAAGTTCAGTTCTCATAGTCCTGGGAGGCTTAGGTTATCGTTCCGCTTGGAAAGTCCCGTGTAGTTGGTTCTTTGTTTTTTGTTTTGGTTTTCTCTTTGGGGGCCCGCCACCCAGCTTCCAAATAAATACACAGAAACTTATTCTTATTTATGAATGCCCAGTCTTAGCTTGGCTTGTTTCTATCCAGCTTTTCTAACTTAAACTATCCCATTTCTCTTTAACTATGTTTTGCCTCTGGGCTTTTTACCTTTCTTTATTCGATATATCTTTCTTTCCTGCTTACTCTGTGGCTGTGAAACTGGCCCCTGGTGTCCTCCTCTCCTTTTCTTGTTCCTTGCTCTTTGCCTTTCTGTTCCCAATATTTCTCCTCCTATTTATTCTCTCTGCCTGGCAGCCCAGCCTATCCTTTCTCCTCCCAAGCTATTTACTACTGTTCAGCTCTTTATGGGACTAATAAGGTATTTTAGGTAGGCAAAGTAACACAGCTTCACAGAGTTAAACAAATGCAATATAAATAAATGCAACACATCTTTGCATCCTTAAACAAATATTCCACAGTATAATGAATGTAACATCTTAAACTAATATCCCACAACAGTCCATAGATGTTTCCTAGGCAGAAGCACACAGCTCTTGCCCTAAGATTCACAGATACTAACTTTACTAACTTTGGATTGCAAGGTCAAGGCATTCATGACTGGGGTGTAGCTCTGTGGTTGGAGTGCTTGACTACTGTACACAAAGCCCTGGATGCGATCCTAGGTACAGCATAAACAAACGGGCATGGCAGCACACTTAGGAGGTAGAGGCGGAGCCAGGGAGATGAGAATTTCAAGGTCATCCTTAGCTACATAGCAAGTTGAAGACAACCTGGGTGGGTTTGTATGTTGGTGTCCCATTTTCCAAATCCGGATTTAGCCAATGTACCTCTGGAGAATCACCTGGTCCCCAACATCTTAGCTCATGTAACAGTGGGGAATGTTACACTCCCACTTAGAATAAAGACCTCCTCCACTATAATAGGTCTTATATGACAGTGAAGGACATAGGGAGGTCCTAGCTTCCATCAGCCTTTCCGGACGCCTGTGACTTATGGTATCTAATTCCAAGAGTAACCAAGCAACTTTGCCAGGAGACCGTCCACCCCACCTTGGAAACAAATGGGCCAGTGAAAGACAAAAGATGAAGGATGAAGGGAGACCTTGCTGCGGAGTCTAGTGGTTCCATTTGGCCTATCAGGAGCTGACTAGTAGGTGTGACAGAGCACCTAGTGACATCTTCTGAAGCTGTGGCTGGTTTGATAATAGCCAATCTTGTGCTTGCCTCCCTCTTTCCCCTTTCACTTTATTCTTGTTGCTCTGGGGTTTTGGTCCTCACTGAAGTGTCTCTGTCAGTGTTCTCCAAAGGAATGGAACAAACAGAATGGACCAGTAAAAGCCGATTTATTAGATGAGTTTACACAATCAGAGGCTGTGTAGTCTCACAGTGTCTAGCTGCAGGCTTAAGAACCAGAAAATAAATTACAAAGTGCAAGAAGCTGGGAACCTCAGAACAAGAGAGAACAGCAACAGCCCCAGATGAAGGCAGCAGGCTTGGAAGCTTGGCGCATCACTGAGGCAAATCCACAGCCCAAAAGTAAAGAATCCAAGGTGTGATGTCTGCAGGTGATGGTAACAGCCCCCTAAACAAACACTCAAGAGGAGTGGCTTGTGCCCTCTCGCCTGAGTAACCCCCTTGACATTTTCTCTGGAACCAGCTCACAGCCTGTCGGATGGCGTGTCTCGCATTCAGGATATGTCTTCCCTGCTCAGTTCTCTGATCTGTCAATGTCTGGAGGAATCCTCACAAAACCACCAGGGTATGCTTTACCCATCTTCTATGCATCTCCATCTAGTCTACCTCATAGACCCACCAGGCTTGGCTTTGCTTACTGAAACAAATTGATGGGACAGCCAAGTCCAACATAACATCTAGAAAGTCTATTTGACAGCACTACTTGTAGTATATGTAAGTTGTCCCTGCTCCTTAGGAGACAGCAGGAAGCAGTGCTTGCTTACAGTGACAGCTGATCTTGGTGGTCAACTCAGCTACATTGATCCTTCTTTTTTAATATTTAAAATTACATGTTTTGGGGGTGGGGTGGAGCACAGGGACTTTCAGAAGATGGCAGCAGATGCCCTGGAGCTAGAGTTCCAAGCAGTTGTCAGTCACCTGACATGAGTGCTGAAAACTGAAATGAAGTCTCCTGGAAGAGCAGAAAAACACTCTGAACTGCATAGTGACCTTTCCAGCCCCGACATGGCAGCTCCTAAAATGTCATTCACAGCTCATGGGAATGAGGAATTTCTGGAAAGCAAAGCTTTATGGGATCAAGTGGCTCAGAGTGAGAGCGATGGCTGTTACAAGAGTATGGGCTTGGTCAGGTGACTTTTTCCTGACATCATCGAACACTGCAAGAATAAAACAATAGCCTTTGACAACTGATTGCCCACTTGAGCCATGTTTTGTAAAAGCTTGAAGAACACCCACAAAACACATGGAAAGTCAAGCCCAGTGTCTGGTTAGAAGGGGAGCCAATAGAAAGGAGAACATACCCATAGCCACACAGGGGTCTTCATCTAAATCAGGTTGGGCCTTGTGATCTGACCTAGAGACTTTTGCATAGATGAGCCTGAAGTTGTTTGACAGCCAAAGCCCCCTAACGTGTCTGTCGGGTGGATCGACTCTTTTTCTCTTGTTAAAATAGAACGGTGCCATTTGTCCTGGGTGCGACAGTGACCTCACTGAAGTGGGAACCTTGAAAGATGATTGTTGTTGTCATAGCTTTAGCCTTTGGCAAACAGTCCCTTCTCTAAGGCATAAGAAAAAGGTCTAGGAAGGCAATGTTCACTTCTTTGGGAAGTTTGACGATAGCTGTTCTGTGAAAGCTGGAAGCTGGATTTGATAATGGGAGAAGACAATCAACTCACATGCATCATTGGAGATCAGTGTGGTAGCAAAGACAGGCACATACCAAGTCACAAGACAAGACACAACACAGGCATAATTTTCAGTCTGTATCAAGTCTGGCATGGCTATGAGGTTGAGCCATGAGATCCATGTCAATGACCAACATATCACCATGTAATGTAGGAGTGAGACAGCTAGAAAGTATTGACTGATGTATAAACATTTGCGTATGTGTGTGTTCATGTATGTGAGGAGATGACGAGTGTACATGAAGGTGTGCTGTGTTGGTGTGTGCACATGTTTGGTGTTCCAATCCAACTTTGATTTTTGAAACAGTCTCTCTCTCTCTCTTTCTCTCTCTTCTTCCCTTTCTTCCTCCTTCCCCCTCCCTGTTGTGTCTTCCCCTCCCTTCTCTTGGACCTGGGGCTCACTGATTCAGCTAGGCTGGCTGGAAAGGAGATCGCCCTATCTCTGCCTCCGCAGTGGTAGGTTTATAACTGTGCACACTTCTGGATCATACATGAGTAGTGAAGATTGAACTTATGTAACAGACATATTTTCATGGTGCTATCTCCCCAGATCCATATGATCCTTCTTCAAAGAAGCACCACCTCTCTTATGTATTCTGAATGAACTTAGAGTTTCCCTCAGAGTAGCTCATGCCATCTTTCTGCTTTTACACACACACACACACACACACACACACACACACACACACCAGGAGCTGGGGACATGGTTCAGGCAGTAAAGAGCCAAGAGCTTGCCTTTCAGGCATGAGAACCTGAGTTAGATCCCCATGTGTGTGCACATCTGTGCATGTACACCCCCACACAAGATGCTTATTCACACATACATGAACACATACATACACATGCATTAAAAGGAAAAGGAGGATCATGTAGCTGAGCGTCCTGATGACCAACAATAGCAGTATTCCAACAATGGGTGACTTAACATCAACCTTGAGTGGCTCCAGAAACAACAGTTTAGCTGCTAGACAACTGGCCCAAATTCTCATCTCAGGAATATCTGGGAGTTCTTCCTCAATTTGTGTTTCTGGCCTCAAGTAAGAGCTTCATCTAAAAGTCCAATAGCAGGAACAAAAGAACCAGGACTTCAACCACATACAGACTGATTCGACATTCTGGTGCTAGCTGGGAATAGACTATTGTTGCATGCCATCTCTGTTCATGGTGGGGATGAAACGCAAGAGAGGTGGCCTGGGTTGTAGACTCGAGTTGCATCCTAGGAGGGAGGTAAATGACTGGGAGGATAGCTTAAGAATGTAGAAATAACACAAACTGTAGGGAGCCTGTAGACCCTGAATGGATAGATAGATGGAGAGAGCATGAAGGCAGGGACATCTCTCAGTTGAGGGCATCTGTTGCCAGTGTGGCTGTCAGCAATCAGTTGGGCAGGATGGCAGGGTCTCTCTCATTGATTACCCTATGCTTACATGGACAATGGAATGATCCATGGAAGAAGAAACTGTCATCCAGCTTAGAAATGAGCTTTCCTGGACTAGAGAGCTGTTCCCTAGGATGTAGTAAGAACCAGAAGGTATGTTTCCAATAACTAAAATGTGCAAGTCTAAGAATCAAGCAAAGGAAGCAGCTTGGCCTATAAGTCCAGATGCAGAGGAGGAAAACTGCAGAAGCTATGCCTCTTGTCCTGGTAATCTTGGACTTCAAAGGGTTAATGGTCCTGGATCTCAAAGTGTGAAACATCCATCAAGGCAGGGGTCCCACTAAACTAGACACTGAGGGCCTTCTGGAGGGGATGGGAGCTAGGGTTACTATCACACAGTGGGGGCAAGAAAGAACATGCCTGTTACTATGAGAGAAATTTGGTCTTTTGAGGTTCTAAGTCTCAGTGTGGCTGTATTTGGAGACAGCCTACTCAGGAAGAATTAAGTTTAACTAAAGCTATGGCTAGGGCTTGGGGGCAATCCCACCTTAATTTTAAAGAGTAAGAAAAGTCAGAGCTAGCTGGTACTGTCCCTCACCCTAGAGGAAAGATTATGATTACAACAAAGTGGTAGAAGCTGCCGACCTCATCAGAGACTGACCCTGATGAATTTTGGTCTGGAACTTCCAGCCTTCATAACTGTAAGAAAATCAGCCCCCTTTGTGCAAGTTACCCAACCTGTGGTGTGTTTTGTTATGGAACCTGGCAGCCTGAGATCTTCATTACAAGCAACTGCAAAACCCAGACATCCTTAGGTTAAGAATCTCAGATGGAAGCCTAGAATGGGAGGGGGCATAAGGGGAAGATAGTGGGTGTCAATCATGGTCCCTGGACAGCTGCAGTACTCCAGCCTAGAATGGGAGAGGGGTAAGGGGAAGATAGTGAGTGTCAATCATGGTCCCTGGACAGCTGCAGGAGGACTCCAGCCTAGCTTACTAATCTTTTCCATCTTTTTTAGGAAGTTGGAATTGACCACCCCGAAGATTAGACTTTCTTTCACTTTCAGACTGATGGTAATTTTGTCCTTAAATGAGATGTAAATATCATAGGACAGGAGAAGCATCTGTCTTGGTCCATTTCCTGCCACAGACCCCTTACATCTAAGGAATTCATAATGGAAAAAAAACGATCTTGGCTCCTGGCTCTGGAAGCCCAAGAACATGGTACCCGTACCTTCTCAACTTCTACGCAAAGCCACAGGTCAGGAAATGCAGCTAGAGAAAGATAACTGGCTTTCATAGGAAGACGCTTATGGGAACTCAGGAACCCCTCTGTGGGTGGAGACTTCCTGATTAGCTTGTAAAAGTCTAAGCATCTTGACACTGCCACACTGAGGCAGTGTCAAGCATTGAGTTCACGGTGAGTTTTGGTGGGGACAAACCACACCGACTCGGAAGAGAATGTGAACTAGACCAGATCAGACTGTTTGGGCAAAGCCAGGTCTACTTTCTCTTCCTGCAGCTAAGTGGAGAAAGCAGAAGTTGCCACCATTGTCCCCTCTCCAGATGCCTCCAGCTGTCCCATTCTCCCTCAGATGGACAGCTGACCTTGAGCATGGTTGCCATGGTGCCCACCATGGGCGAGGCAAATGGCAGCAGAGGGTTCTATCCCGGGTGGGCTGGAATCACAGAACCTTTGTCTTCCCACCTCGCACCATTAGGAGCAGCAGCTACTTTCCCCTCCAGGTGTCAATATGGAGTTGTGGAATACACTTACAGGTGTTGCAGAGCTAACTCTCTAGGGATGGACTTTGATCAATGAGAGGGTCCAGGAAGATCTGTGGATGATTTATCTCCCTTTCTTCTTCTGCGGCTCCATATGGCTTAGTCCAATATGTCTTGTGCAACTGAACAGTTGGCTGTGCTCCCTGGCAAGACTGTGGCTGGCTCAGCATCATCTCTAAGTTGTCCTCCTTCCTATCTGCCTCCCTTGCTCTTTCTCCTTCTTTCTACCCTGGATTGCACACCCATAATGGGTTGTTACAAGAAGCTTCTCCTCCAGCCCCCTTGGGGTGCTTCATTTGATGCATATGACCACTACATCTGGGATCCATCAAATCCCTTAGTTTATGGTCCTCAGAGGTTGTGGCCACATACATCAAATGAAGTAGGACACCATGGTAACCAGGATCTTGTATATCTGGACCATGTGTGTGACTGTATGGAATCAAATGAAATGACTCCATAAGTGCGCAGAGGGTTTTCTTTAGGCTCTCACCAGGCATTGTAGTATATATGAAGGATCGTGAGTTTGAGGCTAGCCTGGGCTATACAGCAAGGCTGTCTCAAAAACAGACAGATAAACAAATATACCTGGGTTCTTAAGTTAGACACCTGGATTCTCACTACCTAATCTTTGAAGGATTTCCTAAAACTTGACACCAGGCCCCTCTCCCCACTATGGACTATAATGGCATTTAGGTACAATTCGCAGAGTTCTTGGAAGAATTAATACAGATGATTCTCGAAGCTTATCAACCAGCTTATAGCAGCTGCTTGAAGGGGAAACCCCTATCTGCAATGATTTTGAGGGGTAAAGGGAAAACATGTTGCAAGAGTGTGAGTTGGCACCAGGGATAGTCTTGAGCAAAATACAAAGAAAACAATGGAAACCCACTTGGCAAAGAGATGCTCATCATTGAGCTTGGAAATGAGGCGAGCCCATTTCATCTTGAAATGCTGCAAATAAACGCATTATTTACAAAGACACTGACATCATCCCAATCGTTCACTACCTCTGATTTAATTAACTATGTGACTGCCAATGGCGCATTTCACAAGACAGCTATGCCTCTGTAGAGAGGGTGTTTCGTGGGGAGCCTCACATTTATCCTGGGCTTTGTCAGAGACAGCACCAGCCCTCCTGAGGCTTGTCCCATCCTCTGTCAATGACCTAAAAGCTAAGCAGCAATCTGTCCTCAGTGGTGTGTAGTGGACAGGTTTGTTCCATCTCAAATGCAGTTTTGTTCTTTTCCCAGTACCACTGTTAGTCTAAATCTTTGAGGCTAGATGTCTACACATGGAAGTGGGCATAAAGGAACCAGAAAGAATTCCAGACTTTAGCCTTGATTTAAAATTATCTGTATCTTCCCTGTATACACACACATACACACAGAGAGATATAGAAAGAGAGACAGAGAGACAGAAATACATGTTATACATACAGATAGACAGACACAGAGATCCATATATATTCACAGAGAGACAGACACACACAGACAGATAGACACACAGAGAGAAACAGACAGATGCCGACATACACTTTTGTGGCAGCATTGAACTCAAACCCAGGTCATCAAGAGTGCTAGGCAAACTCTTTCCATGGAGTCGCATCCCCAGCCTTCTTGTTGCCCTTTCTTAACCCCTGAGAAGGAGCCAAGAATTGGAAAAGTTTTCATGTCTGGGCACGGTTGTTTGTCACTGTGGCCCAGTGCCGTATTTCTACATCAAAAGAGATTCCAAACAAGGGATCCAGAGAACATTTGGTTGTGGCCATTTGGCTGACCACTCCTTTGGCCAGGACAGTTGAGTCCAAATGCCAGTCCCACAGGCCAGGCCAGCTCCATCACCTGGATTGAACTGAGCACCAGTGCGTGCTAGAGCGGTTAGACGACATCAGAGAGGAAGAGACTCCTGTCCTCTGAGCTCTCTCATTCTCACAAGGGAAGAAAAACATGTACAATACGAAACTGCAAATGGGACCATGTCTCCTTCCTGCTCAGAATGGCACCCTACCTAGCATTGCCTTTGATAACCCTCCACTCTAAGTCCCCTCCTCTTCTGGCTCTCTTCACCTTTACACGGCAAGTTTCTTCTGCTCCCAGCACATGCCTGCTGGCTTACACCTCCTGTCTTTGTTCATGCGGCTTCCTCTGTCCAGAATCCCTTCTCTTCCTGGGAACTCAGCTAATTCCCATAGCATCCTCCTATCCCTCTTCTCTCCCTCTTGGACATAGCACAGTTCACTCCACAATGGAGTCTAATCATGTGAAAGTGAGGTGGGTTTGCTGTGGGCTCATGGGTTGGGGTTTACTTCTCAGTGTGGCGATGCTAAGGGATGGTGGCACCTTAAAGGGTTGGGGCCTAGCGAGAGGCAGTTAGGCCTATGCGAGCACTGTCCTTGAAAGGGGTTCTGGGATTTCTTATGTGAAATCATAAGAGTTATCATGCAAAATGAAGACTGCCCCCATGGCTCTGACTTCCTGAGTTTCAAACAAGAGTCTAACATGATGATGCCTACCATTTGGCCTTCAACAATCTTAATTTTTAAAATTTCACCCTCGAGCTAGAGAAATGAATGGTTCAGCATAAAAAGCAAGTGCTGCTCTTGCAAGGGCCTGAGTGGTAGTCCTAGAACCCCTGTGTGGAGACTCACAACTGCCTGTAACTCTCTAAGGGGATCTGACATCGTTGGTCTTCTCTGGCACTGATGTGGGTATGGGTATGCAGCCATCCCCCACATAACTAAAAACTAACCCTTAAAAACTAACCCTTAAAAATGCACTTAAAAGGAAAGTCTCCAACATCTAAAACTGTAACCTAAATAAACCTCTTTTCTTCCTGAAGTGCTCAGCCCCGGCATTTTCTTATAGCAGCAGAAAGCAGACCAAGACAGGGTGTAGCGAGCTCTCAGAAAGTCTGCAGGAACAAGTGTGATCTTGGTGTCACTTGACTCCAGGACAAATTGGCAAAGTTTTCTTAAATTTTCTGAGCCTCAGCATTGCTGACTGTAAAATATAAAAGGGGATAACATCCTGCTTGCCTGTAGTGAGGAATATTAGAAATAATGCCAGGAAAGTCTCTAGTCCAGACCCTCCACAGAGCAGGCCCATGTGAAATCCTGCTCCATCCGTAACTGCAAGTCTGCCTGCTCCCCTAGCTGGGAGTCTACTATTCATTTTTGAGTTCAGGGGCTTAGTGAATACATCCAAGAGGACTGGCAAGGCACCATGACATAAACACAGTCAATGTAGGGAGTCTATGGACCCGGGTCCCCCTCAGCTCTCCTCCACAGCCTTTCTGTGTCCCCTGTAGGACATATGTAGGAGGCATAGGGGTCTTTGCGCTCACAGATAAGCACTAGGGGAACCTAGGATGTTAAGGAATGTAGTGTCTGTTAACCACCCAGAAGGCTGTGTGCAGGTGTGCTTTCTAGCCTGGTGACCTTGATTCTAACCGTGTGGCTGGAGACTTTTCCTGCACCAGACCCTTGTCGTGAGCTGATTTTTCTCAGCCAAGCTATAGAACATCTTTACGGACTTTACAAAGAGAGTTTTGGTGTAGTCACATTGGATTTGTAGTTAGCTTACTTTGTTCCTCGTGGAGATTTATGTGTGCTTTGCTGAGCATGTGGGATTGTGTTCATTACCTCCAGAAAGTTTCCACCAACAGTGCTGTACTTAAATATGCTTGAAATAAACTGCTCAGGATCTGACTCCAGAAGCTTGAACCAGTACTGGGTACTGAGTCCTGCTGAGCTGAACAAAGTCTTGTCTCCCAAGGCATGTCTCTCTGCAGCCTGTTGAGGTCACACACACACACATACACACCCCAAACCCAATGACTCCACCTCAGCCATCTTGTTATTTCTCAAGCCCTCTGACCTGAGTTTGCCTCAGCCTGGCCATTCCTGATGTCTAGACAGATCTTCCCCAGTGTCACCAGGACCTACTCCCTCACTCAAGTGCCACCAATACACACTGTCATCAATACACACTGCTGTGGTTTGAATAATTAGTGTTAACCAAATTCATGTTGGGACCTTGATTCTAATGCAGAAGCTGGGGCCTCATGGGAGGTTTTTAGGATACGAAGGCTCTTCCTCTGCCTGGATGAACGCTCCAGTGGAAAAGACTTAATGCTATGGGCTCACACCCTCTGCTCTGGAGACACATAAGCAACGGTATTCCTGGGGGATGCGGCCTCCACGGTACCACTTGGAGACAGAGGCAGGGCTCTTGTCAGACGCCAAACTTGCCAGCACTTCAGTCTTAGACCTCTAAACCTCCAAAACTGTGGCAAATGAGTTTCTACCCTCTGTAAATCAAGCCCCCCTCAGCTGTTCTCTGATGGCAACACCAAACACCCTGAGACACCTACCCAGACGGCCCTGCCTTTACACCCTCAGTCACTGGCTTTTGCACTTCACATATAGAGATCAGAGTGCAATAGGTAGGAATTGGTTCTTTCCTCCTACCATGTGTATCCCAAGGATCAAATTCATGTCCCCAGGCTTGGTGACAGTCCTATTAGCCTACTCTCACTCTTGTCCATAGCTGTTTCTAATATACACCTTAGGCTATACATTGCTTTGTTTATGGCTTGTCTCCCTCACTAGAAATTGGGTTCTTTGTGAGTAGGAGTCCAGTTTTTGTTCTTTGTTGTCTGGAGCCAAGACTGCATATATTGTATACCCTCAGCCACTGATGGTTTCAGTGGAGTTGATCAGCAGCTCCTCCACCTTTCATACCCTAAGTTCCTATGCAACATATCACTGCTTCCTGAAAGGCCAGGAAGCCCAAACACTGCAGAGGGGTGGCACCTAGACTGTAGTACCCCTTAAACATACAAGTCAGGTTGCCTGGAGCATGCCCAGACTCTGCCTTGCACAGCTGGTTCAAAGATCTCTGCACTTTTTTAAGGGTCCTGGTGGAGGGATGTCCTATCTCCACAGTAGTACCTGACCCCTTAACACCAGCACATTTGGCTTCTCACCCCACCTCTCTTGGTTCTGGGCTCACTTTCCACGTAAAACACAGGCATTCTGCCTTGTCCTCCACTCTGCCCAACCTGTATTTGCAGAACGAATTAATGGAAAGAGACAATTTGCAAAGTTCTGTATCCCGCGTCTTGGTTTATGATTAAAGGTTTGGGTGACTTTTCCTCCAAGGGGGAACTCAATGAATTCTGCAGTTTCTTGTTTACAGTGGGATTTTCTGGGAATGACTTCTGCCTGGAAACCTGTCTGGCTCCAGGCTTTGTAGATCTTTCAGGGAGGGAGGGCTTTGCCATTTACTTTAGTTAGAAATGTCAGGAGCACCCGGGAGCTCAGAGACCTGCAGCTCACGCTGGCGCCGGCCCGCCGGGCACACAGCTGTTCCTGATGACTTTCTGAAGAGCACCATTTTCTCCGGGTCTGATGGAGACAGATCAGTTTGTATTCACAGTTCCTTAAATACTGTTACCACCTCCTTTGCTTGCTTAGGCCTTCCTAAAAACATTTCTGGCTTGCAGGCTCTGTATCAGGCCTTGAACCCTGGGAATCAGAATGGCTAGACGAAGGGTCCCTGCCTTCCCTCCAAGAGCTTCATTTGGGAAAGAAAGAATGGGAGGGAAAGTGACAGTCATAGCGTGGTGTGGGCGCGATGACCACAGGCTGCAAAGCACTGGGAGAGCCTGGTGCTCTCAGTATCTGGATGTGGGTGTGCTTTCTCCCTGGCACAGCCCGCGATGGCTTCCTGTGCACATTCCATTCCAATTTCTGCCTCACACACATCCTTCACTTCTACTCTGAAGGTTCTGCCCTCTACCTCCTAGCAGGGTCCTCAGCATCCTTTGACTCCAGTTCTTCACCTTCCCCAGGTAGCTCCTCTGCCCAGTCCCACACTGATCACCAGCCTCCTTAGGGTGCTGGGCTTGAGCCGGGTCTAGGGACTTGCAGCTGCCCTTTACACTCTATGAGGCTGGCGAAGGATGAAGAATCAGAAGGCTGGTGTCGTGGGGGGAAAGACTCATTGACTTTGTTATCCAACATCTGGGGAGAGTCCTGGGATTGCTGTTTCCTGGTGTTATGGTTTGAGTGTGGCATGTTCCCCACAGGCTTATGTGTTGGAACACTCGGTACCTGACTGGTGCTGCTTAGAAAGTCGTGGAACCATTTAGACATGGGACCTAGGTGCTAGATTGGGACCATAGAGGTAGGGATAGAGGGTTATGACCCCTGTTACAGCCCAATTTATCTGCTTCTGGTCTACCTCCAAGATGTGATAAAGTGACTTCATATACACACTGCCGTGGACACAGGCACCTCTCGGGGTTAGCTGTGCAGCCACGAATCAAACAAACCCTTTGTTGCCCAAGTTGATTCTGCTAAGAATTTTGTCATGAAGGTGAGAGAGAAAAGCAGCTAACATATCTGGCTACGCTCTCTTGGGCCTGAGCAGACAAATCAAGAAGTGAAGATAATGGAGGGGAAGATGACTGGGGGGGGGACAAAGGCCTGGTGGGACCGGCTAGACTTTGGCAATGTCTTCTAGAGCTAAAGCTGTTTTGTTTTTAAAGAACGTGCCAATAGCCTCAAGTATTGGTGACACTGACAGTGTCATCACTGAGGAGACAAAGATGCTGCTCCATGCTGTCCCTTCAACAGCTTCAAGAGTTCCCCTAATAACTTTGATTCAGATCAGTCCAGGAATCATGACTTTGACATTGGAAAGGATTTCAGCACCAGTTAGCAGAGTTGGGATTTTATTAATGATTCTTTAAAATTTGTATTTTATCTTATTCTATTTTGAGACAGGGTCTCATTACATAACCCTGGTTGAACTGTGTCTTAGTTACTCTTTTATTGCCATGACAAGACACCATAACCAAAGCAGGTTATAAAAGAAAGCATTTAATCTAGAGCTCAGGGTTTCAGAAGGTTAGAGTCCCTGACCACCATGGAGGGAAACACGGCAGCACGCAGGCAGTAGCTGAGAGCTTACATCTGATCCACACACTTGAGGAGAAAGAAATAACTGGGAATGGCATGGGTGGAATCTCAAAGCCCACTCCCAGTGATATACCTCCTCCCAGAAGACCACGCCTTCTAATCCTTCCTAAACAGTTCCACCAACTGTGGTCCAAGCATTTGAATAAATGAGCCTATGGTCATTCTCATTCGAACCACCATAGTCTGAAACTCATTGTGTAAATGAGAGGAGGTGATTGTGTACCATATCCAACCACAGAAATGGATTCCTCAAGGAAAAATCATAATTAGTCAAAATTAGTCTTAGCACTAATCATACATACCATTTGGGTAGCTCTCTGGTTTCTAAGAAACTCGCAGTTTTTGGACAAGTGGAATTACAGAGCAGCTCTGGAGATGCCACGCATGGAGTTCTAATCTGACAAGTGATGCAGGAGCTGCTAGGTTTACACAGGGTTTTAGCATATACCCTTTCCCTGTAAATGGGGTTTCCTGTGAGATTCCTAGGAAACTACAGGTTTACAGTTGGGAAGGGAGATGGCCTTAAGTGGTTGTTCATTGTGCTGGATTCTTGCTTCTCAGTTTCAGCCAGATGTCTGAATGAGAGGTACTTCCTCCCCTGTCCCCAGATTCCCCCTGATTTTCTCTTCTGTCCCAGTGGCACACAGGGGGAGGAGAAAGGATGGAAGTAACACTAATGAACCAAGTGCACCCTGTGCTGATGGACAGCTTGGCCCAAGAGTCACATCGTTCAGGTTTTTGCCTAACATACTGATCTTGGGCAGCTGATAATTCCCCCTCGCCTCTATTTCTTCATCTATAAAATGAGAACATAAATAACATCATTTGTTTTACCTGGGAATATCATAAAGGAAATGAAAAAGGGTTTTGTAAATTTAAAAGTACTATGTAAATAACAGATATGATCAGCAATGTTCAGAGAAGCCTGAACACAGTTGAATTTCATTTTCTCTCTGGAAAAAAATATGGCAAGTCTGCATGTGTGTGTGTGTGTGGTGGGGGGGAATGTTAGTACAGTTTCTCATGGAACAAGATCCACGTTCTTAACTCAAAGATCTGCCATCTTTAGCAAGTAGAAGTCTTCTTACCTTGTGGTTTAAGATGGTTGTTCAAATTCCAGTCATCACACCCCCAATCCCATCAGAAGGAAAAGGAAGAGAAAAAGAACAATATAGTCTTCCTTCTAGAAACCACTTTTGAAAGTCTCACATGACACTTCTGCTTGCAATCTATTAGCCTGGACATAATCACACAACAACACCTAGCTGCAAGGGAGGCTGTAAAACACACTTCTTAATCAGGACAGGCATGTATTCAGGGAGTTAGTACTAATGAGCAATAGAGAAGTGGGTATTGAGGGACTAGTAAGTGGCTAAATTTTGCCACTCATTCTAGTCATTTGTACTGTGGAATTTTGTAGGTCTGTTTTCATAAAGTATAGGGACTCTGTAAGAGGTAAGACTTACTGGGAAGTCTTCTGAATTTATGCTCTTGAAGCAACACTGGGCCCACAGTCTCTTCCTCTTACTCCCTTACATCCCACCATCCGCTGAATGACTTTGCCACACATTCCTACCATGATGTGCTTCTGAGCCCCAGGAACTGTCAGTCAGTTTTGGAAACTCTGAACCCAAGAGAACCCTCCCTCTTTATAAGATGGCTATCTCAGGTAGTTAGTGAGGTGACAGAGAGCTCTGGACTAAACCTTTCTTTGTGAACTTTTTGGTGCCATCTAGGCAATGAAAGAGAAGATACTGGTGCCCAGGGCCAACACACAAGGCAACAACAGCCAGCACTTGCTGTTCATGAGGTGTGGAGCATGACACTGACATAGGTAGTGACTGTTACTACACATATCTTATAGAATAGGTGTGGCTGAATGGGTGGCCCTGTGTGTGTCCTGATGTGTCTGATGTTGCTTGTCCCCCAGGTGCTTGGCTTGTTCTTCCCCACAGCTCTCTCCCTTTCTCCTCTACCATGCAATGCCGGCAAAGTGGTCCTTCCCAGATGCAGGCACTGTGCTCCCTGGACTTCCCATCCACTAGTTCTGTGCATCTCTCTATGCATTTGCAGTCTCCTAGTGTCTCATAGCAACACAGAATGGACTAATGCAGTTCCTTCACCATACCTTCCTGCTGTACTGTGTGACCCAGGACCACCCTCACTCCAACATGCAGTCTCTGCCTTTGTTTTGAACCAGATAGTGCTGGGTGTTATGTGGCTGGCCTTGTTAGTTCATGCTTCTCTGACCATGGCCAGATGAAGAACTTGTCCAGGCAAGCCTACCTGCAGTGAAAAGGCCTTGGTACCCAGGACACCTTAGCCTGTCCAGTTGTCCGCTGAACCTTGAACCATGAGCAAGACCAGACAGCAGCCTCAAAGCCTCTTAGATGATCTGCCACCACTGTTGGTCATGAGCAAGCCTGCCTGGATGTGCAGAGCTTGGCTAAAATCAAGGCAATCCTGTAGACTGATGGTCAAAGTGAGCATTTCTTCTTGTCAACTATTGGGGCTCTATAGCATGGTGTGACCTTAGGAAGCTCACCAAAGAAAACATGGGACGGGGCTGGCTGGTGAGATGGCTGAGCAGGTAGAGGCACCTTCAGCTAAGCCTGGTGATCTGAGTTTGGTTCCTGGTTCCCACAAGATAGAAGGAGAGTACTGTATCCCTATACACACACACACACACACACACACACACACACACACACACACACTATGGACTATGGCAAGGCATATTTATGGCCTTTGCATAAGTAAATTTTTTCAAATGTTGAAAAAAAGACCCCCATTCCTCCAACTAAGCATTGCTGTGCTGTATTTTGAGCCTGGTAGGATAGCTGCCCATCCCATACTGCAAGAGTTAATTCATGCTTGTTGTTGAATTATGGCCCATGGCCAAGTGTAACCATCACCTACCTGTAGGCAGAAGTTTCTGCTTTCCCAGTCCTGCAGCCATTCAGTCCTAAATAAACACACAGAGGCTTATATTAATTATAAACTGTTTGGCCTATTGCTCAAGCTTGTTACTAACTAGCTCTTACAACTTAAATTCACCCATAATTCTTGTCTATGTTTAGCAACGTGGCTTGGTACCTTTTCTCAGTAAGACATTCTCATCTTGCTTCCTCTGTATCTGACTGGTGACTGTGTCTCTGCCTTTCCTCTCCCCAATTTCTCCTTGTCTGGTTGCCCTGCCTGTACTTCCTGCCTGGCTACTGGACAATCAGCATTTTATTAAACCAATATGAGTGACAAATCTCTACAATGTACAAAAGCATTATCCCACAGCATCTATGTGCTCTTGTACAGCCCATGAACTATGAATAGGTAGGACAGATGACATTATTTTCTCATTTTGATTAGGAGAAAGCTATCTTTGAGCCTAAGGGAAGGGAATAGGGTATCTCATCAAAAGATTTATATTCTTTGGATGGGCATTGTGGCACACACCTTTATACCCAGCACTCGGGAGGCAGATCCATGTCAATTTGAGGCTAGCCTGGACTACAGAATGAGTTCCAGGATAGCCAGGGCTACACAGAAAAACCTTGTCTTGAAAAACAAACAACAATAACAACAAAAAGATGTATCTTCTTGGGGCTGGTGAGATGGCTCAGTGGTTAAGAGCACTGACTGCTCCTCCAAAGGACCCGGGTTCAATTCCCAGCACCCACATGGCAGCTCGCAGCTGTCTGTAACTCCAGTTTTAGAGAATCTGACATCGTTATACCAATGTGCATGAAATAAAGTTAAATAAAGTTTTTTTTTTAAAAAAAAAGATGTATCTTCTTCTCAGACCACCCAATTCTGAACTTGCTATTATATGTTGAGTTTCTTTAATAAGAATGCATGGAGATTTGCCCTTCCTTGTGATGAGCTAGGACAGTCACTCTGCGCCACACAGTTCTTAGGATTATGTAATAAACATAGCATCTCTCATTTCTACCTCTTGGTGTGCACAGCATGTGCAAAGTCCTAGACGGATCCTCTCTGGACCCTCACAGAGCAAGCTGTCCAACCTAAACATCTGATCTTTGGATTTTGTTTTCTGGCCAAGAAATGGAAGGACTCAGACAAAGGTCCTCTGGTGTCTGCCATCTCAAACTCAGAAGCAGAATTAGAACCCAGGCCTTTGGTCTCCTAACCTGGAACACTTCTACTCTGCAAGCATCTGGTGATAAATTCTTTCAAAGGCCCCCAAATCTCCAACTGGAATGTTCTCGAAGCCCAAGTTGTCTTCAGGACTCCCCTGTGTCGCTCGTCAGAGCACGGCTGACTCACCTGTCTTTCTCCGGCTCTCTGCCTCAGGCTATCTAACACGAATGGGTGATGTGTGCCTCTGTGATGATTAACAAACTCTGACCATTTAAGACATTTGTGCTGGAGACAGTGGCGGGTGTTCACTCTTGAAGAGTCTGGCAATCTGGCCTCATAAGGAAGAAAAAACAAAATGGGAGAATTCACAAGAAAGCTCATTTCTTCCCAAGTGTGCTAATGAGCTGAGCCACAGGAGGCTGTGTGTAAGTCGGACTGCAAGCAGCTGTAAATTACACGTATTATGCGCCAAGGGATTCTAATAAACATTACTTAAAAATAGCAACAGACAGTCATTTGTATTATATCATGTGACCTGGTAATGGAGACGTTTTTGTGACTCCGCTATTAATCAGAGTTACTTTGAGAGACAGTTGATAAATTCTTGTAGAGTTACTGGCACCTTCCACTTAATTAAGATTGTTCTGGACAAGAGCAGGACAAGTCAAAACCAGTCATAGTGTGTACTGCTGTGCCCTGGAGACCCTCTGTGCTCTTCAGACGATGTTTATTAGGCTTTCCAAGAGAGAGACTTCAGAGAAAATGTCACTTTCTTTAATGAAACCTCGGTCCCTGGAAGGTTAGCAACAGAGTGCAGTTTCTTCAACAGGAGTGCTGAGCCAGGCAAGAATTTGGTAGTGGGATCCCTGCTGCCACTCCCACGCCAGCCTTAAGGGGGCGCTGCTTGCTCTCTGCCCCACTAGCCACACAGCCAACAAGGACTTTTCCTCTCCCACTGTGGGTACAGAAGGAGCTGGTGTAGCAATGGTCAGGATTATGTTTGGAAAATCTGAGCTAATAGTCACCTTATTCAGACTCCAGTCATTTGCCACTGTTAGCGTCTGAGCCCTGGGGAGTTTTCCATCCCCAACACCCACCCCTCCTACAGAAGGGAATGAACTCCTTCCTAAAGCTCAGACCTTAGGGTATAGAATCAAGTTGATCCATAACTGAACAGGAGTCCTTCCATTTCTCAGTTGGGAAACCACTCCTCCACATCCTCACCTGTAAAATGGGAACAGTACTGTTTTAGTTTCCTCTGACAAACTCCATGACCAAAGCAACTGAGTGGATGAAAGTGGTCAGCTAGCTTTCTCATACAACCCATTCCCACCTAAGTAGGGATAGTACTACCCTCTGTGGGCCGGGCCCTCCAAGATCAATTGGCAGTCAAGGGCATCCCTCGCCAGACATACCCACAGGCCAATCCCCCAGTTGAGGCTCCCTGACTCCAATTCCCGAGAATCCACATTTAAAAAACTGAGTGTAGTGGTTTGTGTCTATGATCCCAGCAATGATGAGACAGAAGACAGAGAGACCCCTGGAATCTTGGGGCCCCACTAGTGTGGTCAGCAGGACAAAGTTGCAAGTCAGTGACAGAAGTCTCAAAAATCAACAGGTGGAAGGACTGGCATCTGAAGTTTTCCTCTGAGATCCACAAGTGTGCGTGGCATGTGCATCCCCAGGAAGATTTACAAATAGAAAAGGGAGGGGAGAAGCCGATTCCGCACTGCCTTGACCCAAGCCAACCTCGGCCCCTGGGCTCTTGGGTGACTTTCATCCCGGTGCTTCAGCTGTAGCAGCAGCATCTAAGATGTTCCAGAGCCCTGTCTTGTTTCAAGAACCTTGCTCTGGTCTCCAGTCACAACACACACTGGGACACGGGGTCCTGGTGGCTCCTGCCTTTGTCTGGTCTGGTCACACAGGCTGCTGAAGGTCTTTGAGAGCTGAAGTCATGTCTGACCTCCTTTGCTTCCCGGTGTCAGCTGCAAGCACTCCTACAGTGTCTGTGGAATAAAAAGAAGCCTCAGAGAAGATGAATCTAGACAAGAGGGCTGAGAGTGGATGTGGAGGGGGCTGGGAAGCTTGCTGTTTTAGATGGGTTTCCCTGAAAGCAGAAGGGGACATCTCTCATCCAAACTATCACAGTGCAATAAGACATTTAGAGCACAGTAAATGGGTAGTAAACATAGAATTCCTCACTTTTTAAAGAACGAGTTAATTCAATAGAATTGAAAACAAGGACTCAGATACTTGAACACCATCACCTTATTTACTGCAGCCAAAAGATGGAAGCAGCCCAAGAGTCTATCAGCAGATGAGTAAGTAAACTAAAAGATGCAAGGGGCCGAACAGTCTGCAGCTCCAGTTCCAGGGATCTTCTGGCCTCTGTGGGTACTGCACAACATGGTTGCACATACATACATGCATAAAAAACACTCATACACATTAAATTAATTATTAATTAAGCAAATAAATAGCTCAAGAACATCCTCAGTTATATAGTGAGTTCAAGGCTAGCCTGGAATTGCTTGTGAACATGGCTTCCACACTCTGCTAACAGCCAGGGGTGTGCTTGGACACAAATGCAAACACACAGAGGCATATACATATACATACACAGGCATGCTCACACACACCATTTTGACACACAGACACATGCACAGGCCATATAGATACACATACACAGACATGCATACACGCATACACACATACACACGCCATATAAACACACACACACCCTCATTCACACACTGGTGGAAAACAGTTGGAATAGTCCATCTTTAGGAAGGTCCTGGGTTCACCAGGTTTTTACTCAATGAGTTTCTGTTGATACCATTTGTAGCACAAAAGTCATGAATTAGTTATCAAATTGTTCAATAATTCATAGGTGCTACCACCAAGCTCCATGGAGATACAATTGTGTGTTGTTCCTCACTGCCATTTGCATGTGCATGTGTGTGTGTGAGTGCATGTAAGCATGCATGTAAGCATGGAGCGACAGCTCATTCCTACATTAAGTCAGCTTTAAGATAAGTAGCATAATAAAAACCATTAACACATAACAAGTAATATACTGCATACAACACTAACTCAATGTTCTGGCTTTTTTTCTGTTGCTGTTATTGTTTGAAGATGAAGTTTCATGTAGCCCAGGCTAGCCTGGAACTCACTGTGTAGCCAAGGATGATCTTGAATGTCTGATCCTCCTGCCTCTGCCTCCCAAGTGCTGGGATTACAAGCATGTGCCTTTAGCTCCAGTTTATACTGGCTGGGGATGGAACCCATGGCTCTTACCAGTAGGTAAGAGCTCTACTGACTGGGTCACATCTCCCGCCCTTACTGGCTTTTGCTTCCTTGTGTCATTCCAGCTGTTGGGCACACTGACTCCCACGTTTGTTCCTGAAGGGCCTTGTGCCCATCATTTCATTAGACTTAGCTCTGAAAGCTGTAAACACACCACAAAGTCAGTTAACATGAAAAGACAACTCATTAATATGATTATGGAAAAAATGTCACTCCAATAATGACATTAGTATCAAATTAGGAGTGAGTGCAAAAAAAAAAACAAAAAAAAAAAACCAGTAGCATGGTAGCATTCTGATGTCCATGCCCAGAGACAAGAGGCCTCTGACTTAGAATGCCAGGTGGCTCAGATGGGAACCATCATCCCTGGGAA
Source organism: Ondatra zibethicus (assembly GCA_004026605.1). NCBI lineage: Eukaryota > Metazoa > Chordata > Mammalia > Rodentia > Cricetidae > Ondatra > Ondatra zibethicus. The sequence goes on along the minus strand of PVIU01009850.1, from coordinate 35,595 downwards.
GTGACTGGACAATGTGTGGCTGATGTCTACCTCAAGTCCTTGGCACGCTCAGATGCCCAGCTCCACATTCACTCTGAGGACGGACTCAGCGTGGAGAAAGCGGTGCTCACTGTAGGAAGAACTGTGTGGGAAGATGTTCACCACAGACCAATCATCCCCCAGCTGCACGGTGTCTTGCTCCCCAAGTGGACAACTTCACACGCTGTCCTCTGTACTCCCAGAGAGAAGCGAACTGGGTGGGGCAGGACCTGTTCAAGACAACACAGCGGAGAAAAAAGCAGATTCCAATCTGTTGCCTGGGGAGAAAACCCAGCAATGCTGAAAGCAGTTCTACCCCAGAGTGGCCAGGCCCCTGACATTCGGGGTCCCCAGGACACCTACCTAATAGTCCACACAGCTCTTGCCTTTATGACAGTCTGGGAGTAGATGGAGCACCCCACTGAACACACACTTCAGCCAGAACCATACTGCCACACCTCAGGGGTCCCTGTTGGGAAGACACCTACCAAGAAGAAGGGCTGGAACAGCCCTGCTGAGGAGCAAACCTGGGGTAATTAATAACTTGTAGACCTGGGTACTTGTCTCCCCAGACATATCTCACAAGTCCAAGTGAATGAGTCTGGAGTCACATGCCTGCTGCTTCCTGAGTCCACAATTCTGAAATCCTGCAAGGTCAGCAACTCCCTCCTATAACTGGAGGTTTCTCTCCCACCGGCCAGTCCCCAAATAACCACTCTGAGGCTTAATATTAATTACAAACTATTTGGCCAATGGTTCAGGCTTATTACTAACTAGCTTTTGCATCTTAAATTAACCTATTTCTATTAATCTATGTATTGCCGTGTAGCTGGAGTGTTACCTCACATCTTGTTTCCCAGCGACTGCTGGGATCTCTTCTACTCCGCCTTCTCTCTCCTTGTATTCAGTTTGACATTTCCGCCTAGCTATACTATGCCCTGCCATAGCCAAAGCAGCTTCTTTATTAACCAGTGGTAATAAAATATATTCACAGCATACAGAGGGGCATCCCACATCATCTCCCTCATCTGTGTCCCACTGACTGAAGTGTTACTTGGGAGTGTGAACCCATGCTGGTTTTTACCTTCCTTGGGCAGCCTACATCTCTGCAGCTTGGCTGCTTATCTGTCCAAGACCCACATCTTTGTGTGTTTCCAGCTGTGAACCTGTGTCCTTTAGGGAGTACCTAGATGATCCCTGAGGCCAAAGGAAGCCACAGCTTCTTCCCTGGCCTGAGGTGTATGGCCTTCCACTACCCAGACCTGACTTTCTCACTGAAAGGCATGGCTCTCCCTATCACCCCAGCTGTGAGATTTAGGCCCTGCCCTGGTCAACAGCTACTGCCCTCCAGTTGTTACCCAGCCCATACCCTGTAGGCACATCGTCTTTCCATTGAGAGGCCTGACATAGGCAGATGGCTGAGCCCTGTGCCGGAGGGCCATGACCCTGCACACCTTCTACACCTGCTGCCAGCAATGGCCAACTGAAGTCCAAAGTGTAGGGTGTAGGCAGGGGTGTGCGGTTAGATCATTAGCAGCTGGAGGCTGGTCTTCAAGAGCCAGGATGGAAAGGGAGCCCATTCTTTGTGCCACACACTCTTGGACTTGGGTCTTGTCCCTGCCACCTGCAGGGTGAGGCATCTTGGATGGGTGGTTTTAATCCTCTGAACCTTGGTTTCCTCATGCATTAAAGCAAGATTTCCCTGACCTCCTACAGGGCTGTGGGGAGGATTGACTGAGGGGATAGGGTACCGCCTATCTCAGAAGGGCTGAGGGAGCCATTCCCTCCTGCAGAATCTTCAGAGTGAGTCCCAGGAGACAGTGCCTCCACACCAGGGTGGGATGTGACCCTTCAGGGGGTGGGGAGGCTAGCAATCACTCCTCCAGAGCTCCTGGGGCTGTTGGCTGCTGTGGGTGAGGTTGCCCCTCCAGGGACAGAGATAGTGAAGGACTAAGCAGATCCTGACTTAGCCTGGTATGTGAGAACCCCCTGTGAAGGGGACCCAGGGAAATCTGGGGGGCAGGACTCCTACTTCCGGAGCAGCACTGAGCTGGGTGGTGGGTGATGCCTTGGTCTCCTCGTCAGCATTTGGGTCCATGAAGGAGACCCCAATCTTTGGAGTCTGAAGTGTTGTAGAAATGGGAACCAACAGTGTGCTGTCTAGTTTTTGCTTTGTTGCTGCTGTTGCTGTCAACCTAACACAGCTAGAGTCATCTGAGAGGAGGGAGCCTCAACTGAGGAAATGCCTCCAGAAGACTGTATGTAGGGAAGCCTGTGGGGGCACTTCCTTGATTGACAATTGATGTGGGAGGAACCAGCCCACTCTGGGTGGTGCCATCCCTAGATATAAGATGAATCTTATAAGAAAACAAACCGAGGAAGTCAGGAAGAGTCAGCCAGTGAGCAGCACTCCTTTATGGACCCTCCATTAGCTCCTGCCTGTTTGAGTGCCTGCCTTGCCTTCCCTCAGTGGTGGACTGTAAGCTGTAAGATGAAATAAACCCTTACTCCCCAAGTTACCTTTGGGCACGATATTTAATTACTGCAGTTGAAACCTTAACTAAGACCAAGGGACCCTGAGCTACCCTGGAAGCCTTGGCCCGAGCTTCTTGGATACCTCCATTAATCTCAAGTGGGACCAGAGGCCTCCTCTAAGCTTCAGTTCAGCCCGGCGAACCTTTCAAGGCTGTTGTTAACCTCAGCGGTGAGATGGAGCTGGGGCAGAGTCCCTGTCTTCAGAACTCTGTTTTGTCTTCGCAAAGATTTGGCGAGGACTCCCTTGGTTTCCTATAAGGAGTTAGATAAAGAAAAGTTCTTAGTTCGGGGATTGGCACATGGTAGGTGCCCAATAAATGGTAACTTTGCCCAAATTCAAAGCTAGGCCACCTGACATCAGAGCTTCCATCACGTTTGCCATCCTGGACTGCCTTCAGGGCTACTCTGGTAAAGGAACAAGAGGAAAATTCTACAAACAAGCAAAGAAGCAGGGCCTGGAAGACTGCCCAGAAGTCACCCACCAAACAATTTGGGGGGGGCACTGTCAAAGCTGGCGTTACCTACTTTATTTTAGTCTACACACTTCTGCCATTCATGTGGCCAGACATTGACCTGAGAGGTAAGTATTGACACTGCCCACTTTACAGATTGGGAAATGGAAGGCCCTCCTTGTGCCACAGCAGGGCTGCCATTGGAACTTGTATCTTTACTATTGAGCACTTGAAGTAATCTCTCTCTCTCTCTCTCTCTCTCTCTCTCTCTCTCTCTCTCTCTCTCTCCCTCTCGTGTGTGTGTGTACATGTGTGTGTGTGTGTGATATCTGCAGGTGTGTGTGCATGATCCTGTGGGTGCAGTATGTATGAGCATCTCAGTCACGATTCATCCTCCTGTAAGTGATAGGTCTCTAGGCATGTCCCCGCCCACTTGCCTGAGCCGCCTCCTCCCCCTCCTGCAGTTTGCTTCACTTAGTCATTAGAGGTTTGGGGTTGTAAAATCAAATTCCATTATAAAGTGACAGTGGAAGCCTGCTGGAACGAAGGCTTTTTTCTCTGAACTGATGATTAAGGCTGTAACTAAGGGAGACTCAGACTCTGAGTGAGGAGAGGTGGTCCCAGCACAGAGACTTACCTTTTACCCCACCCAAACTTGGGTCCTGCTTGCTCCTTGCATCTCACTCTGGGTATAAAAGGAAATCTTCATTTTGGATGTTACTTCTGTCCTGACCCTGAGTCATAGCTCCCCATCCTAGAGTAGGGGGTCAGTGGACCAGGGTCTGTGGTCTATCTCCCTGTGTCTGTTGCGAATGTTGTTGCCTTGTGGTCAAGCTGCACGCTCTTCAAAGCCCAGACTGTCTTTCCTGGAAAGGAGAACTGGGAATTAACTGGTGCTCCATTCAGAAGAGCCCAAGAGTGAAGACTCATAACTGCCCAGAACAGTTACAACAGGCTGTCACAGCTTCACACTGGTGGATGGGGCCCAGAGGATCTTCAGCAGTGATGGATCTACTGAGACTCTACCAGGAGGACTCGCCACTGTGTGTAGGCTCTGTTGCTCGCCTGACAGCCGAGGGAGTAGGGTACCTCCTTTCGCAGCACGGTGATTAGCTACAGCAGAACAGACAGGCTGGTCCTGCACCAACAAGTCCTTCAGACATCCCACTATATCCTTCTTTTTTTTTTTTAATTACTTATTTTCAAAATTTTTATTACCTTTTTATTTTTTAATTTTTTTACACAATGTATTTTTATTGTTTTTATTGAGCTATACATTTTCTCTGCTCTCCTCCTTCCCTCCCCTCTTTCCTTCTACCCTCTCCCCTGAACCCTATGCTTCCAATTTACTCAGGAGATCTTGTCTTTTTCTCTTTCCTATTTAGATCCATGTATGTCTCTCTTAAGGTCCTCTTTGTTATCTAGGGTTTCTGAGGTTGTGGATTGTAGGCTGGTTTTTCTTTGCTTTATGTCTAAAAGCCACTTATGAGTGAGTACATATTATATTTGTCTTTTTGGGTTCAGGTTACCTCACTCAATATGGTTTTTTCTAGATTCACCCATTTGCCTACAAATTTCAAAACGTCATTGTTTTTTACCACTGAGTAATACTCCATTGTGAAAATGTACCACATTTTCTTTATCCATTCTTTGGCTGAGAGGCATCTAGGTCATTTCCAGGTTCTGGCTATTATAAATAATGTTGCTATGAACATAGTTGAGCATATGTCCTTGTGGTGTGAATGAGCTTCCTCTGGCTACACCCAAAAGTGGTATTGCTGGGTCTTGAGGTAGATAGATGCCTAATTTTCTGAGAAATCGCCATACTTATTTGCAAAGCAGCTTTCTCCTCTTCCTGCTGCTGCTGCTCCTTCTTGCAGTGGTGATGGAGGTGGACATTTGATGAAGATGATTTCGGGGAGCTGGGAATATTAATTATGTTGTGACTTCAAACTATTCTACTGTCTTTTCTCAAACCTAGACAATGGCTTTCCAGGAAACTCTCTGCAAAGAGAGGTCTTCTTCCTCAGGAGAATGGCTCGGCTCTCTTGTTTGCTCCAGAAAAATACCCGTGGAGTGCTCAGGAGATGCTATGGGTGTGGGGGAGGTGGAAAGATGAACGGGTGGTGGATAGATGCAAGGAAGGATGGGTGATAGATTGATGGAAAGAGGATGATGGATGAAGAAGGGAAAATGGATGGATGGCTGAGCGGAGTGATGGGTGGTTCCGCAGTAGACATCTGTATTTAGTCCTGAGTTGTCTTTGTTTGTGCTGTGTTTCATGAAGACATTGATGCTGGCAGACTTCCATAGGGAATAAAGTGTTTTCTTTGACTACAGTGTCTCCCAGGTTACCCCCTAAGCACACTGGCCGAGGATCTGAGAAAGTGGCTTTACTTTCCACCTGGCTGGCTGGTTGCCTGGGCTTTCCCTGCTAGGGTAAAGTTCCCTCACTTGAAAATGACCTGATAAGCACCAAAGCCCAGGAATTTTCTCACTCCTACATACCTGTCGTGAGCACACTAGACAGCATTTCCTTAGGGGGAGCCCTCCAGGGTCACCTCCTCTACACCCACCTACTATTGCCTCCTGGAGCAGGGCCTCTACCCTACCCTCAGCTTGGCACTATCTCCCCCATACCCTCATGGTGCCAGGGCTGTCTTCCTCAGCTCTGTGAGCCAGGGTAGGCCTTAGTCTTGGAAGCCAACAAGGCCTAAGGAAGGCTTTGATCAGAAGAACAAATAACTGAAGGAGTGAGTAAACTAAACAGTGACTTCCTTGATCTCTGTTTAGAAATCTGTTCTAAGCCTCTTTCTGGATTTAGGTCCTTATGCACAGATTTGGCTAGACTGTCTTAGATCTGTATTAACTATAAATTCACAGACCTGGATGTCCCAGTGTGTCACCCCAACCCTCACACACACTGACATGATGTTACCCCAACCCTTACACAAACATGGATCACCCATCCTCTTGGTTCTTGTACTCTGACTGAGCTATGTGTTTTTCAGGTGGCAATGTGTGTAGACTCTAGGACCACCACCCACATTTCATGGAAGGCACCCCTTACCCCTTCCCTTCCTCATGACTTCACTGAGGGTGCATGACTCAGGACCCTGGTGGCTTGGGGAAAGTGGCAGGGAAGGAGAATCCTGGGAAAAATGAGAAACCTCCCATTCATGGCTGCTTTTCCTGAAGAACAGTACCCATGTCATCCCAACAGCACCTGAGCCTGTCATGAAGGCCTAGTTTCAAATCCCAAAGGCCTTTTCTGAGTCACTTTCTCCCCACGTCTCACCGAATGCCTTCAAACCCAAGCTTGGCCTTGCTCCCTGCTGTGCCCAGCAGGAGTACAGAGGCCCCTGGCATCACCCCACTGGAGCATAGAGCCCCTGGCATCACCATACTGGAGCATAGAGCCCCATGGTACCATCATGCTGGAGCATAGAGGCCCTGGCATCACCGTGCTGGAGAATAGAGCCCCTGGCATCACTGTGCCAGAGAATAGAGCCCCTGGCATCGCCGTGCCAGAGAATAGAGACCTTGGCATCACCGTGCTGGAACATAGAGCCCCTGACATCACCATGCTGGAGCATAGAGCCCCTGACATCACTGTGCTGGAGCATAGAGCCCCTGGCATCACCGTGCTGGAGCATAGAGCCCCTGGCATCACCGTGCTGGAGAATAGAGCCCCTGACATCACCATGCTGGAGCATAGAGCTCCTGACATTACCATGCTGGATCATAGAGCCCGTGGCATCACCCATGCTGGAACATAGAGCCCCTGGCATCACCATACTGGAACATAGAGCCCCTGGCATCACCATACTGGAACATAGAGCCCCTGGCATCACCGTGCTGGAACATAGAGCCCCTGGCATCACCGTATTGGAGCCTTCCATGTCATCCCAGGATTCAGACTGAGACTTGAAGTACTGAAGAACTCCTGGCATCCTGCCAGTAGAGGGCTGCTGCCTTGTGGAACAGTGACCTTTCTGGCCATTTCCTTTATTTCTCTGCTCCAGTCACCAATGTCCAACTGCAGATTGCTTTTGGGGGAGGCATTAAAACACCAATTATCTAACAAAGGTAAGAATTGAGTGGCCAGTTTGCTGCTCCAGAACCTCCCATAGCTTCCAATGTCCTGGTCAGAAAGTGTGACATCCTCACCTTGGTTTCCGGAGCACCACACCTACAGAAAGGCCAGACTCCCACAACTGCCCTGTGAGCCTGCCACAGGAAAGCACGGATGTCCCTTTATCTATGGCACCCAACAACCTTTCATGACTAAGTCTCCCACCTCCCCACAGGAACAGCACACTCTGCAGAGAACACAAAAGGCTTGCTCTCTGAGCCCTGTCTCTCAATGGCTGCTCCAATGTAGATGTGACACAGACAGAAGAGGCCACCAGACATTGTAGGAGCCTACTGCACTGTGAATCAGCTGCCTGCCCAGACTTGAACTCATGATCTGCCTTTTCCTGCCACCTCTCCTTCAGTTTTATTGATATTTCACCTTCCAACCATCTCAGGGCTTGGGATGCAGATTCAGTGCTTCCCACAGCCTTACTTTATAGATAAGGAAACTGAAGCTCCCACTGACTGTTTGACTGGTCCAAAGTGATCGGACAAAATTCTTAAAGCAGGGAATACAGGATTCTCATGTTACCTGGGGTTTACTAGCTGTGGAAACAAATAGCTGTGACCCTCGTTCTCCGGAAACTAGAGTTCTGGCAGCTGAACCTGGGAGATAAGTGGCCATGTGCCTCCTTGCGCCCCGCTAGGATGTCCTCTTATGATGCATAGAGATTCTTGCTTGCTTGCTGTGTTCCAGGCACTCTGTCTATCATGTTTTCTGGCTCCCAGGAGACCAGCAGCGCAGGCTGGAGTTCAGTGGAGTCATCCCTCCCTTCGGTCTTTAAGATGAGAGCCAAAGGGCTGTTGATCACTTTGAAGAGTGCAGCAGATGATGGTGGCCTGATGGGGCTATAATTTCCCAGGCACCTGTCTTCTCTCGGCTCCTGCAAATTGATGGGCCAGAGCTGGGGCCCGTGGGGACTAAACACTCAGGCTGAGGACTCCTGTGGCTTCCTGGTAATTTCCTCACCAGATGCTCAGGTAGGAGTCTGGATGTGCAGGATGCAATCAAGAGATGTCCAGGCTGGGGTGAGGTACAGAGGTAGCCAGCCTGGTGCCACAGCTAAGACCACAGCTTCCCCTACATGGGAGGGAGCAGCAGTGTGGAGCATTGTGGTCAGCAATCTGTACCTCAGTTTTGCCAAAGGTGGGTGTCTTAATTAAGGTTTCCATTGTTGTGACCACACAACTCTTATAAAGGAAAACATTTTATTGAGGACACCTTACAGTTCAGAGGTTTAGTCCATTATTGTCACGTCAGAGAGCGTGGCAGCATGCAGGCAGACATGGTGCTGGAGAAGGAGCTGACAGTTCTACATCTTGATCCACAGGCAGCAGGAAGAAAACTGTTTTCCCCACTGAACATAGCTTGAGCAAAGGAGATCTCAAAGTCTACCCCGACAGTAGCCTCCAACAAGGCCTATGATGGTTTGAAAGAAAATGGTCCCCCAAATGGAGTGGCACTATTATGAGGTGTGGCCTTGTTGAAGTAGGTGTGGCCTTGTTGGAAGAAGTGTGTCACTGTTGGGGTGGGCTTTGAGGTCTCCTATGCTCAAGCTACACCTAGTTCAGATCACTTTCTGTTGCCTGTGGGTCAAGATGTAGAACTCTCAGTTCCTTCTCCAACCCATGTCTGCCTGTACACCACCATGTTGCACCATGATGATAATGGAATAAACCTATGAAAATATATAAGCCACCCCAATTAAATATTTTTCCTTTATAACAGCTGTGATCGTCACAATGTCTCTTCACTGCAATAGAAACCCCAAGACAAAGCCACACCTACTTCAACAAAGTCACACCTCTTAATAGTGCCTCTACCTTTGAGAACCATTTTCTTTCAAACCACCACAGTGGGCAATTAAGAATAACACCGAGCTTCACTAGCCAGTCGGCAGGCAAGCTATCTGTAGGTAGGCTGCTCCACAGCCCCCATCAATTGGACCCTGTAACCCACAAGTCCCACTTTGCCCCCAAATCCATCCACCCCTCCCCATGACATCAGAGGATCTCTCACACACACAGAACAGACCAAGAGGTAGGTTGCTCCAACCCCCACCTTGATTGGACCCTGTAACCTACAAGTCCCATTCCACCCCAAACCATCCCCTGGGACCTCAGAGGATCTCTGATGCAAGACTGTAACTGCATAGAGTGGACTAAGAGGTGAGTGATCACCTCCCCAGCTAGACAGCCCAGTCTCTAGGGCAAGACCTTGGGCCCCTCCCTCAGCATCCTCAGCTTCACTAGCAGGCCAGTAGGCAAGCCACCTGCATGCAGGCTGCTCCACCCCTCCCCCATTGATCAGACTCTGTAATTTGCAAGTCCAACTCCATCCCCAAACCCACCCTTTCCTGAAGACCTCACCAGCTCCCTGAGACACAGACACCTACTGCAAGGATTAGACCAAGAGGCAAAGACACTGCCTGCACCAACTGAAGGAAGGGATGGGTAGGTGCCAATGCAAGAATAGATTCAACAACCTGAAAAGCAATATTGCAACACCAGAATCCGATGGTCATACAACAGGAAGACCTGAACACCTTAAACCAGAAGAAGCAAAAAACAAAACAAAACAAAACAAAAAAATGACCTTACTTATAACTTTATGGAGATGATAGAGACTCTTAAAGAGGAAATGAAAAATTCCCTTAAAGAAATGGGGGAAAAGGCAAACAAAATATCTTAAAAACCCAAGAAAACCAAGAAAAAACATACAAACAGGTGAAGCAAACAGATCAAACAGTTCAAGACTTGAAAACTGAAATAGCAATAATAAAGAAAACACAAACTGAGTGAATTCTGGAAATGGAAAGTCTGGGTATGAACAGGAACTACAGCTGCAAACATAACTGACAGAGAAGCTCAGACATTGAAGATACAATAGAGCAAATAGATTCATGAGCCAAAGAAAATATTAAACCCAAATATTAAACATATTCTTAACAAAACATCCAGGAAATCCAGGACACCATGAAAAGACCAAACCTAAGAATAATAGGGACAGAAGAAGGAGATGAACTTCAGATCAAAGACACAGAAAATATATTCAACAAAATCAGAGAAGAACCAACCTAAAGAAGGATATGCCTGTAATGGATTATTAAAAATTCCTGCAGATCCCCAAGTAGCTTTCTGCCGGAGGCTGCAGACAGTCTTGGGCAGGGGGTCCCAAGAGCAGACAGTCCCAGGCAGGGACAGTGCACAAGACCACACGGCAGGTCTTTGAAGGCGGCTGGTCCCCGTCGGCAAGCCATGTGGTGGCAGGTGAGAGACAGATGGATAGGCACACCATATTTAGTGGTTATGGAAGGGAAGGGAGAAGGGGAGAAGAACAGAGAAGCAGAGAGAGAGAGGAGAGACTGAAGCTGCCTCTCCAAGAGAGAGATGAAAAAATGAGAAAGACTAAGGCTGCAAGCAGGAAGGAAGACCTGCCTGCCTCACCAGATGGGGGAGGGAGTGGGCATGGCTTGTCTCTTAAAGAGACAGAACAACCATTACAATGCCTATGAAAATACAAAACGCTTACAGAACACCAAATAGACTAGCAAAAAAAAAAAAAGTCTCCTTACCATATAATAATCAAAACATTAACATACAGAAAAAAGAAAAAATATTAAGAGCTGCAAAGGAAAAAGGTCAAGTAACATAAACGGCAGACCTATCAGAATTATACCCAATTTCTCAATGGAAACCCTGAAAGCAAGAAGGTCCTGGGCGGATGTGCTGCACACCTTAAGAGACCACGGATGCCAGCCCAGACTACTATACTCAGTAAAGCTTTCAGTCACCACAGAAAGAGAAAACAAGATATTCCATGACAAAACCAGAGTTAAACAATACCTATCCACAAGCCCAGTCTTATAGAGAGTACTAGAAGGAAAACTCCAACCTAATGAAGTTAGCTGTACCCAGGAAAACATAGGCAACAAATAACACCAGCAAACCCCAAAGAAAGGAAACACACACTCTACCACTGAAAAATAGCAGGAATTAACAATCACTGGTCATTAATATCTCTTAATATCAATGGACTCAAATCACCTATAAAAAGACACAGGCTAACAGAATGGTTACAAAAACAGGATCCATCCTTCTGCTGCATACAAGAAACACACCTCAAAGAAACCTCATAGACAGACATTACCTCAGAGTAAAGGGTTGGGAAAAGATTTACCGATCAAATGGACATAAGAAACAAGCAGGTGTTGTTATCCTAATAGCTAACAAAATAGACTTAAAACTAAAATCAATAAAAAGAGATGGAGAAGGATACTTTATACTCATCACAGGAAAAATCCATCAAGATGAAGTCTCAATCATGAATATCTATGCCCTAAACACAAGAGCACCCACTATGTAAAATAAACATTACTAAAGCTTAAGTTGCACATCAAACCCCACACATTAATAGTAGGAGACTTTGACAGCCCACTCTCACCAATGGACAGGTCAGCCAGGCAAAAACTTAACAGAGAAATAAGGGAACTAACAAATGTCATGACTCAAATGGACTAGACAGACATCTATAGAACATTCCACCCCCACACAAAAGAATATACCTTTTCAGCACATGGAACCTTCCCTAAATCAACCACATACTCAGTAAAAAAGCAAATCTCAACAGATACAAAAAAATTGGAATAATTCCCTGTATCTTATTGGATCACCATGGCTTAAAGTTAGAATTCAACAATAGTACTAATTGCAGAAAGCACGCAAACTCATGGGAACTGAACAATGATCAACTGAATCACCCTTGGGTCAAGGAAGAAATAAACAATTAATTAAAGACTTCCCAGAACTCAATAAAAATGAATTCGCAAAACATACTCAAAACTATGAGACACTGTGAAAGCAGTGCTAAGAGTGATGTTCATAGCACTCAGTGCCCACGTAAAGAATCTGGTGAAATCTCACACTAGTGACTTAACAGCACACATGAAAGCTCTAGAACGAAAAGAAACAGACTCACCCAGAAGGAATAGATGACAGGAAATAATCAAATTGAGGGCTGAAATCAATACAATAGACACAAAGAAAACAATATAAAGAATCAGAGAGAGAGAGATAGAGAACATCCAAATTAACAAAGTTGGGAAATGAAAAGGGGAACATTACAACAGACACTGAGGAAATCCAGAGAATCATGAGGTCATACTTGAAAACTTGTACTCCACTAAATTGGAAATTTTAAAGAAATAGACAATTTTTTGGATAGGTACCTCAACCAAAATTAAATCAAGACCATATGAACAATTTAAATAGACCTATAACCCCTAAGGAAATAGAACAGTCATCAAAATTCTTCCAACCTAAAGAAGCCCAGGGCTAGATAGTTTCAGCACAGAATTCTACCAAAACTTCAAAGAAGAGCTAATACCTATATTCCTCAATTTTTTCTACAAAGTAGAAACAGAAGGAACATTGCCAAACTCTTTTTTATGAAGCTACAGTTACCTTGATACCCAAACCACACAAAAACTTGACTAACAAAGAAAATTACAGCAATAATATGAGCAAAGGGGTCAAGACCATGATGGGGATACCCACTGAAACAGCTTACCTAAGCTAATGGGAGCTCACTGACTCTGGACCGACAGCAAGGGGGCAGGGGCTGACCAGCATAGGACCAAACTATCCCCTCTGAATGTGAGTGACAGTTGTATGGCTGGGTTTGTTTGTGGGGCTACTGGCAATGGGGCCAGGATTTATCCCTACTGCTTGAACTGGCCATTTGGAGCCCATTCTCTTTGGAGGGATACCTTGCTCAGCCTAGACTTAGTGGGAAGGGCCTTGGTCCTGCCTCAAAGCAGTATGCTAGACTTTGTTGACTCCCCATGGGAAGTCTTACTCTCTCTGAGAAGTGGATGCGGAGTGGGGTTGGAGGGAAGGTGGAGGGAGCAGAGCGGGAGAAGTGGAGAGAGTGGGAACTGGGATTGATATATAAAATTTCAATTAAAATTTTAAAAAAATGTGAACCACCACATTGGGAGCAAATCATCTATTTGACAAGTGATTAATACCATAAATGTAAAGATAGTTCTGAAGATGCAACATTAATAAACCAATATTAATTTAAAAAGAATAACACCCATAGTGGGTTTGTTATGAAGCACAGACCATGCTAGACCATTTACAGAGGGCGTCTTATCCACCTCCACAGCTGCATGAAGAAGACATTCCTGACTCCATTTAATACACAAGGAAACTGGGACTCCAAAGGGCCAAGGGACTTGTCGAACGAAAGTCACACAGTCAGCAAGCAGTGGACCAGGAATGTGGATCCTGGGCTTTCCACTGTGCTGCTGAGACATCACGTAGCTTGGGGTCTGACTCCTTTCCAAGTAACAGGAGACTCGTGTGTGTGTGTGTGTGTGTGTGTGTGTGTGTGTGTGTGTGTGTGTGTGTGAGAGAGAGAGAGAGAGAGAGAGAGAGAGAGAGAGCCTATCTCCACCTCTCGAGCACTAGAATTCTAAGACGGTTCTACCATTCACAACTTTCAAAAAATAAATAGGTTCTTGACCTTGAACTCAGGTTCCTCTGCCTTTGAAGCAAGCATTTTATCAGCAGAGACATCTCTGCACCCCTGTTTTGCTTGGTTTTTGCTGTTTGACAGGGATGGGTGTTGTGATAGTGGGGCTGGCCGGTGGGGTGTGTAGTTGGTTCGTTTTTGCTTGTAAGTCCTCTGATATTACTCAGACATGTGGGGAGGTTCCATATTCTAAGGGCTCCTGCTTCTCCTCTAACTCTGACTGCAATGGTGCCTGCATAGCCAACTGCTGTAGTTTGCATATTGTTTGAATGTGCCTCCCCTCCCTGGAACTCATGTGCTGTGTGGGGATGTAGTGAGGACTTTAAGAGATGGGACCCAATAGGAGGTAACTCCGTGATTGAAGGTGTTGCCCGTGGTGAGCCCATGGTTGGCTCTACAGAGCCAGTTCTTATAAAAACCTGCCAGGTCCCTCCAAGTCTCCCCCTCTCTGGCTTCCTGTCTAGACATGTGATCTCATACTTGTGCACATGCCTACTGTGAGACCATCTGCCATGAGGCAGTATATCCCGTGGAGCTCTTACCAGAGCTGGTGTCCTGCTCTTTGGACAGTTAGTCCTGAAACTTGAGGTCTAAATAAACCTCTTCTCTTAATAAAGCCCCTAGCTTCAGAAGTTCATCACAGTAGTAGATGAGCTACTACAGTTGCTATGAGATGGTTTTGCTACAAAAATGCATTATGAGGCAGTAATAGCCAAAACATGAACAACCCAAATAGCCAGCTGAGAAACGAATAAATCAACGCTGATACATATGCTCGGTGAAATATGGCTCAAGAATAAGAAGCAAGGACACACAGCATCACCACTTCGTGGATGAGCCTCTGAAGCATTATAGGACGCGAAAGCCAGTCTCAGAAGCCCGCATACTGGAAGGGGCTGTGCATATGACCCACTGGAGAAGGAAAACTAGAGAGGCAAAACACTGATCAGGACCTAGTGCAGGCAGGAGCGGGACACCTAAAGGCCTGCTAGGCTCAATGGAGAGTTTAAAAAGAAAGGAAGGGACAGGGAATAGTTCATTTGTTGAAAGTGGTCACCACGTATGCCTGAGGCCCTGCATTTGAGCCTCAGAATTCACACAAAAAGCCAGGCTTTGTGCGCACATTTGTAATCTCAGCTCTGGGAAAGTGGAGACAGAGGATTCTGGGGCTCACAGGCAGTCCAGCCTAATAGGTGGATCCCAAGTCAGGGAGAAAACCTGTCTCAAAAATCAAAGTGGCCAACTCCCGAGGCATGACATCTCTGATCTCCACATGTGCAAATATGCAAGTACACACATGCGCATGCACAGAAGCACACACACACAATCTTTCAAGGTTGTGGTGTGGTGAGCCTTGGCATTGTGCTCAAAGAGACAGTGATATCTAGCAGCTGAGGTACTAAACTCTCTGAGGTACTTGCTTTCTCTGAGGAAAACAGAGCATTCCTGTATGACTTACCCGTATCCTGCTACATACTTTAAACTCTATGTGCTGCCATACCTCTCACTATGCGTTGGATACATCAGCACTTACGCTGTGCCATTCAGAGAATGACAAGGGGGAGTCTACAAAGCTCAGTACAGGTACAGTTTTGGGTTTTCTCCAATATCTTCAACTCCTGAAGGCCAACCACACAACATAACCAATCGCACTTTCCCCAGGTACCTCGAGGAGCAGAATTTGTCAAAACTTGAAGCCAAATGGTGTTTTACAGGGTCTGGAGGAAGGGAGTGGGGGAGCTTGTGTCCAATCTGCAAGATGAGAAGTCTTGCCATTCTGCGTTTGGCCCCAACACTACTGCACTGAACACTTTAAAAAAAATGCTTATTTATTATATATACAGTGTTCTGCCTGCTTATGTGCCTGCAGTCCAGAAGAGGGCACCAGATCTCATTACAGATGGTTATGAGCCACAGTGGTTGCTGCGAATTGAACTCAAGACCTCTCTCTTTAAGAGTAATCAGTGCTCTTAACCTCTGAGCCATCTCTCCAGCCCTGTATTGAAAACACTTTAAAATGGAGAAGAGGAGCTAGGGATGAGGCCAAACGGACAAAACACCTGGCCCACACAGAAGTCTGGGCTCAATCCCCAGTCTAAATGTTGTATGGTGGCCTAGGCCTATTGAGTACTTGGCAGGTGGAAGTAGGATCAAGAGTTCAAGGTCAGCCTCAGCTGCGGATCAAATTTCAGGCCGGTCTTGGGTTAAATTCTGTTTCAAAAAAGGAAAAAAAAATAGTGAAGATGATACATTTTATCAAGTTGCTTTTTTTTTTTAAAAAAAAAAAACAACTGTGGTTTAAAATTAAAGCAGTTAAGTAGACAAAGCTTTCCTGAGGCAAAGAAACTGTCGTATATTGTGAACAACTGTGTGGGTGATTCCCCCATGGTGAGAATCTGTCAAGTCCATCACACCGGATTCTAAAAGCAGAGAGAACTGGCTGCGTGTAAATCATAAACCACAATCAACCAATTTAGAAAAACCCAAGCCCAAACATATTCCAGTTCAGAAAACGTCCACTCAGCCACTCAGTGGGTATTCCTTTCCTTTTTTTCTTTTGCCTGCAGGGCTGTGGATGAAACCCATGGTCCTGTGCATGCCCGACAAGTGCTCCACCATTGAGCTCTATCCTCAGTCTCTGGTGCCAGGCAGGTGCTCCACCACTCAGCTCTATCCTCAGCCTCTGGTGCCAGGCAGGTGCTCCACCACTCAGCTCTATCCTCAGCCTTCTCTTTGCTTTTTGAGACAATGTCTCACAAGGTTGCCCAGACTGACCTTGAACTCACTTGTAGACAATGCTGCCTTTGAATTTACAGTCCTCCTGCTCAGTCTCCTGGGGTGACAGGCCTGTGCCACTAGGCTCAGCTCAATACATATTTGTTAATTAATTATGTTGTGCCACACCCTAACCTAAGTCGTGATGGCCCTGGGAAATTTATATTTTTAAGAAGATATGATAAATCTAAGTATCAGACAGTCTAATGGAATAAAAGAGACAGTCTAGATATCTATCTGTCTGTCTGTCTGTCTGATGTATCATCTATCTTGTCTACCTATTAACTACCATCTGAATTTAATAAAGGTTAAAGTAGGGCCCCATAAAAGTAAAATCAAATTATCCCATAATTTCTAACTTTATATTATATCTCCAAATAAATTCCTTATTTTAATGCAAAAATTACTTCAGGGAATATAAAATGAAGGAATAAATAAAATATAAATGTTTGTATGCTTTTGGCCTGGAGAAAAAGCTTCCTAAGTATGAAACCAAAAGAAAATATTAATAGATTTGACCACTTATAAACTGAACAGCCTGACACCAAAAACACTATAAATAAAACCAAATGTCAAGGCACAATGAGAAGATATTACCTGCAACCTGCATTGTTCTGCAAGGATTAATATCCTTAATGTATAAAGCAGCACTGTGAATTGATATGAAAAAGGTAAATGTTGTGATAAAAATGGGCAAAGGACATAAAATCTGACGTTTTCATTATTTCAATGCTGCGTTTCAACAACTCACAAACGAGCCGTAGCTTAGAGGCCAAAAGCCATACGTTTGTTAACTGTAGCTGAAGATCAGCAAGGGGCAGAGGAAGTTAGGTGCAGCTTTTCTTGTCAAACTAAGAACGAGGTTGTCAGTAGGCTCTTGGAGATTTGGGGACTAAGTGTGACCAGACCTACAGGAAGCAGCATCAGCTGATTGTAGCTCTCTGTAAAACACAGGTTAAGCACCATCAGATGAATGAGGGTGTCAGGTACCCTGGAACTGGAGTTACAGATAGTTGTGAGATGCCGTGTGTCTGCTGGGAATTGAACCCAGGTCCTCTGAAAGAGCAGTCAGTGCTTTTAACTGCTGAGCCATCTCTCCAGCCCACTTTTTAAAAATAAAGACACCCTTCTGTTTTCTAGCCAGCCAGAGCAGAGACTGAAGGAGTGCAAAGCAGAGAAAAGACTCCCTGCCATTTCCATGCAGGGTCGGCCTCCTGCCCACAACAGTATAGGGCAGTATCCTTTATCTTGCCTTGGAGACCAGTGTAGACCCCCTTGCTCAGAAGCCCGGCACCTGTGGCAGGTGCCCTCTGAGATGTCAAATGTTGGCCTTGAAATATCATCTGTGGGTCCAAGAAACAGCTCCTGGTATGGAAAGTCATAGGTGAACAACTGTCTCCAAGTCCTTGAGACGGAAATTTGATCACTAACGTCACAGCTAATGACAGTGGGCCTTTAAGTGGGGCCTTTCAGATGCCGTGAGGATGAGATGAGGTCACAACGGTGAGTGTCCTAGTTACTCGCCTCCTTGCTACAACAACTCCCTGACCAAAGCAATTTAAAGGGGGCGGCACATGTTTAGGAACAGTTGCAGGAGATAGGTAGATATGGCTGCCGGAACCTGGTTAGTCACATGGCATCCACAGTCAGGCAACACAGAGAGACGATTGCTGGCACACAGTCCACTTTCTTTTTTTTCCTCCCCTCCCCCACTTTCTTTTTTTTTACTCAGTGTGAGCCCCCAGCCGATGGAATGGTGCTACCCTCGTTTAGGGTAGGTCTTCCCACCTCAGTTAATCTAAACTAATCCCTTGCAGTCATGTCCAGAGATTTGTTTCCATAGTGGCTTTAAATCCCATAAAGGTGACAAGATTAACAATCATAGTGATGCTCCCTTGATTGACCTTCATGTTTTAGATGGAGAGGAAGAGAGACTGGGCCAGCATCTTACTCTGCCTCACGGTGTGAAACCCTCCACCTCGTTCCTAAGGTTAAATGCTCTATGGTCTAATGCCATGGAGGTTTGTTACTGTGACGAGGACAATAAAGGAGGGACAGAGAGCTCTAACTTCTAAAGTTGTCCATAGACCTAGGTTATCTTTCAACTCTGCCATCTTGCCCAAGGCAGCAGGGTCAACCAGTAAGAAAGGAAGTTAAGGTAGTGCAGAGCTGTGCTGTTTAGGGAGGTGATCTGGAAGATGCACACAGCATATTTGACAGACCTGAACTCGGTCATACCTAGCTGCAAGGGAAGCTGAGAGATACAGGCTCGTTAGAGAATAAAGTGTGTTCTTCCAAATCTGTATATTAAAATCCTAATGCCTGGTGCCTCAAAATGTGGCTGTATTTGGAGACTGGGTACTCTAAGAGGTAATTAAGGAAAAGGAGGGCATTAGGTTGGGTGCTGATGCAAGGATAGTATCTTTATAAGATGAGACTAGAACACAGACATGGATGGAGGGAGAGCTACTGGAATCCTCAGGAAGAAGATGCCACCCCTAAGTCATAAGAATGGCCTCTGAGAAACATCCTCCTCTATGTCCTTGTTTAACTCTTAGCCTCCAGAATTGAGGAAATAAATCCCTGTTGTTTAATCTGCTCAATCTGGGATTCTTTGTTATATCATTAGGATCTGGCTTATACAGATAACAAGATCACATCATGGGCCATGTGTCTCAACAAACAAAAAAAGGAAGGATGTTACTAATCAGAAAAAGAGATGGAAGAAAGGATACTGGAGACAGTTGACAGCAACGACAAAGTCTCATTGGTGATTGATCTAGTGTAACACTTTGACCTTCCAGGTCCTGTATGTCTAGTCCCCCGTGATATGGAGCTTCAACATGTATCTTGGTCCAATGGCTTGTTGAATCTTCCCTGAGTCACAGACAGGTTATGTTGTGATACCTTTAATAAGTGCCAGGGCTCAGTTTAGACACCATTAGCAATCCCATCTCTACTGTCTTGCAGCAAGAGTGGGCAGAAATAGAGGCTGACCCTGCTGCAGAAGAAGTAGGGTACCTGAGAGCATAGCCTTTGCCTAGTGTCCATGAGGTCCTGACTGATACCCAGTGTCACAAAACAAAACTAATCCATGCAGCTGAGGAGTGCCAGGGTCCTGTGAGGAATCCATGTATCCCTCCAAGGTTAGCCACAGGTTTGCGGAACTGCAATAAGCCATCTTTTTGCTCCTTTCTAGTCTGTGAGTCTTTATCAAAAGCTCCAAGGGACATGGAAGTACCTGGCAGTTGCCCTTCCCCCCTTCCTTCATGGAAGTAATCTGTCTTTTGGAAGTCAGTTCCTCAGAGTTTCTGACAAGAGAAACTAGATGCCCTGCTGTGTGGAGCAGGTGAGGGAACTGAGGAGGAAGGGGCAAGGCCCGGAGGTCAGGCTAGTTCACTGGTTCTGTGGGACAGATCTGTGTCTTTCTCTAAACCCTGCCCCCGGGGCCCTGGGCTTCTGTACTGCCTCAGGGAAGAGTGGTCAAAAACCATCTACCAGCAGGGAAGCCCAAGACAGATGCTGAGCACCAGCCTTGCCAAGGATCTAAGTACCTGGCAGCTCACCGTACCCGGCATGGCCTGTCCCTCATGCACCTCCAAATGTTCCTAGGCCCATTTCCCTGTATGCAGCTGCTCCCCTAGGTTCTGTCCTCTGCTGTTCACTTCCACTTAAAGGTGCACTCCATCCCCCACCCCCACCCCCGTCACCATGCAGTGAAAGATAGGAACCTCTTGACGGAGCAGCACCAGTGACCAAAATAAATACAGGGATGTTGAAAGAAACTCTGATGCCGTGTGATGCAGTGCTGCACACACAGCTTTTGCAGTTCATTGGTAATGACAAACAGCAATCTGTGTAAATGGGAACTAATAACCATGAAAGCAAAGTAATGCAAACATGCATGAAGATTAGAGACGTCAGTGACAACCATAATATGATGTGAAAATACTTTGTGGCAATCACAGTCCCTGTTTAGTCAATGATTAACTAGAAAAAGCTGACATCGTAGATCCTTACATCTCCCAGTGATGAAATCCACTCATATTCCAGTCTATTAAGTACATCAAACACCCACCCACTACCTCATTCACCCATCCATCCTTTTACCCATTCGTCCATCAATCCACCCATCCATCCACCTATCTGCTTATCTATCTATTCACCACTCACCCACCCACTCGCCCACCTACCCACTCTCTCTCTCTGTCTCTTTCTCTCTCTCTCTCTAACAGACACACACACACACACACACACACACACACACACACACACACCATTAAATTTATCTACCCATCCATTCTTGTATTCATTCAACAAATATTTGAGAATGACTCTGAGTTGGGCTCTGGGCTAACAACTCAAACAGGTTCCAGATTGTTGAAAGAGAAGCCCACACATATGTTTGGGTATAATACTATGAATAGTAACACAGAGGCAGGAACTCAGTGAGTCAAAAGCACAGTTGTGGGCAGAGGGAACTGCTTGTGCAAAGGTCCAGAGGAGGGAAAGGGCTTGATCTGGCAGAGGAGGAGTGTTAGTCTAAAGAATCTGGTTCCGCCATAAAGGGTACTATGGATCCATTGGCAGCACAGAGTTCACCGTGTGGTTGCTTTCTGAGGCAAGGGTATGGATTGGAAAGGGATGGACAGCGGCAGGCATGAGCTTTGGAAGCATGCCAAGCAGGAGGTAGGGAGCCCTTCCATGAGGAAGAAAGAAGGTGACAGACATGAAAGCCATGTCTAAAGCAAAAGGGACTGGCAACCTCAGGTATAGGGAGTGAGGGACAGGGAGGCCAGGAAGACTCTCAGCTCTCTGAACTGGAGGTGGCAGCCTATTGGGACAGATCTGGGCACAGGGGACAGAGTTGGGGAGAGAAGTCGATCATAAGTGTGATTTTTTGAGTATGTGAAGTTCAGCCAGTCCCTGTAGAATGCTGGGTTGGGGGAGGTGTCCTAGGAAGGCATCTGAGGATTTGGGGATCATCTTGGTGCTTGGTCCCATTTCCCAAAGTAGGGGAGGGGCAGTAGAAGGCAAGCAGCTTCCCCAGGAGCCTCCCTGTGCTGAAGGCCACATGAGCAGGGCTGCAGTTGGTTACATCAAGGGGCTGTTGGGTAAAATGGAGTGTAAATAGGCTATGAGGAAATGTGTAGAGCAGGGACAAGCCAGCTGTGACTGACAAAGCCAAGCTGTCCAAACGGAGTGTCGTGCCAGTGCAAGGGAAAGAGCCATCGTTTACTGGGAACAGGGAGACCCCGGCCTAATGTGTGTGTCTGAGAGCATAGCTGGAACAACACAAAGCTCTGCCTGAGTGTCTCCCCAGGACTGAAGGGCTTGCAGGGTGGGTAGGGTGGCATGGCGATCAGGAGCCACAGGAGGCATCTAAGCAGCCAAGTTCTCGCATACCCGTGCTTTGGAAAGATCTCCACGGATCGTGATGTCTAGGTGAGTCAGCCAGTCTGGAACTAAGCATACAACAGATGTTTGACCACCATGAATCTTCCAGCATATTTCTCCAGAAGCAGAATGCAGACAGCTTAGGCCACAAAGAACAAAAAAAAAAATACAAATAGATCTTCCATAGAGGAGACTTGAGCATTTCTGAAGAAGTCCCCTAGGACTGTGTGCATCGTCAAGGCTCTGGTCCAATGGATTTGAAGGCAGTGTCAGGCTGTGGGCTTGAGTCAGCATTAACTCTGGTGAAATACAGCCTCAGGGCCCCCCAGCCGACCTTTCAGCTGGAAAGCTCTAGCTAAGCTGTAGAATTAATGGCAAACCATTTAAAAACAGCTCAGTGGCTCCAAGAACTTAATTCTAGCCTTGCCCCCAGAAGGCGAGCAACGGCTCAGGTGGCAATCCTTGATGCATGTCTCAAGTACTCCAGAAGCGGATGGGAGTTCAGACACTTGACTCCTGGGGTGGGAGTGGGGGCTTGGGTCTGCCGCTTGGTGACAGATTTCCAGTCTTCCTCTGAGGGTTGCTTAATTTGTTTGTACTGCAGATTGAGTGTGTCTCCCCAGGGACTTTGTCCTCTGGCTTTGGCAGGCGCCTGTGCCTGCTGAGACAGGAGGTGCATCTGTGCCAAGCGCTGGTCCTGCATTCCACCACAGGCCTGGGCCAGCATCATGGGCGCTGACTCAGGACACACTGCCCCAAAACTTTCTTCTTGAGGGTCTCAGCGCCTAGGCCCTTCCACCTCTCACTGTCTGCCTCTGCCTCTGGACTGGCCCTTGCCCTACCTGCCTTGTTCTTTTCACTGAGGATTCTTTCTCTCCTCATCTCCACCTCTCTGCCTTGGTCTCTCTAGGTCTCCTGTCTCTTTTGCAATCTTTCTGTCTCTTATCTCACCTCTGATTTCCTGTCAGTAGATCTCTCTTGCCTCTCTACTCTTGTTTCCTTCCAGTGTCTCTGTCTCTGTTTCTCTCTGTCTCCCAGTTCTTTCATTCCTCCCTTCCTTCCCTCTCTTCCCCCAGTCCATCTGTCTCTCCTTGTTCCTGTCCTTGCCCCTTCACCACTAAGCTTCTGGGCCTCTGGTTCCTCCATCTCCTTGCTTCCCTCAGGGTCCCCGTGTGGGTTCTCCCTTTTGTCTTCTGTGGCAGCCACCCCGAAGGCTCACCTCACCCATGCTGGCCTGTCCCTGTGGGAATGATGCAAAGTTCCTGTTTGACACACGAATTTCTTTCTACTCTCCTCGTTTGATCACCCAGGTATCTTCCCTTACTCCCAGCCTCTGCCTCACTTCTTGTACAATGGCCATGCTGCAGAGGACTGCCATGCTGGGAATTCTGCTCCGGCCATGGCTCTGCCTCCCTCTCTGTCTTCCTAGCTTCCTCCTGCATCTCTGGGCCTCTCAAGTCTGTCCCTGACTCCGCCCTCTTTTGTTTCTCTGCTCCCCTCTTTGCCATTGTCTCCCTGCTCCTCAGGACAGTGCCAGTGGGGGCGGTGGATAGATGGGGTCCTTGGGCATCTGAGGGCTGGGTACTGTGCAGGGAAAAGTCAGCTAGCCAGAGGAAGATAGTGGTTTAGCTCCTGGGTGTTCTTCCAAGTCTCGGTGGGAGGTGCAGCCTGACACAGAATGGAGGTTGAGCTGACCCCTGCTGACATCACCAGACACTGCCAAGGACCAGCCTGGGCCACATCCGTTCCCTCTCCTTGACCTTTGGAGGGTGACGGTCACTTGGTTTTGCCCTCTGCAAGGATTCTGCTAGCAAGGCCTGACATTGTCCTGCCTCTCTCAGCTGCAATGGCCTAGCAGAGAGCAGACTTGTTCCCATGTCACAGTATACAAACAAAGACCCAAGGAGGAACAAGAGTGCCCAACATTCCACAGTAAATAAGCTGAAGCCAACCGGTGCCAGGGATACCTCTTGACCACCTCGTGGAGCCACGAGATCCTCAGCAGCATAGCTGCTACCCTAGCTCCAGTCACCGATACTGCGATTCTGGCCAGGGAAGCTCCGTGATGGACATCATAGCCCTTGACATCTTGAGTCACCTAGTGAACGCTTCCCAGAGCCCACACTGCATCGTCACCATGGTGAGCTCCTGTGTGCCTTAGCCCTGGCAAATCCTTTGCTGACCTGTCTTCTTTTCCTCTCCCCTCTGCTCCACAGTGCCAAGAGGCTGGAGGGAGGGGGAGGCCCCGAGGCCTTCTGGATCCTGGAACAGACTGTCAGCAACTTTGGTGTCAGAAGGATTTCCAGTCCCATCTTACATAAGGACCCGCTAAGTTCGTATTTCAAAACACACTGAAAGACCATTTCTCGGCTGTCATCAGAAAGGGCAGAATGAGGGCAGAGGATGGAGCAGGCAGGGCCAGAGGATGGGCCAAGCATGCAAGGGGCTGGCCAGTGGTGAGGATTCTAGTGGCCTCTGGTGGTGTGGCTCCTGGGCGGAGCTGGCTCTATTCTAGGCAGGGTGTTACTAGTGGTCAGGGTCAAGTTTTTCCGGGTTCCTGGCCTCATGGGTTTTTGTTTGCTTGCTTTTGCTATTACTGAGTGGAAGCACTAACAGAATTCTGAAGAGGGCATCCGTCGGATTCCCTAGAGCTCAGATTACAGACAGTTGTGAGTCACGAAATGAGGGTGCTGGCAACCAAACTTGGACCCTCTGTAAGAGCGACAGATGCTCTTAGCTGCTGAACCATCCCTCCGGCCCCATGTTCTTAGCTCTTATTCAAATAATTGAAATAAAAGCTTACACAGGTTTGCAAAAGTAGCAAGGAAACTGGGTTTACAGCAAAGAGCTAGGAAAGATCAGAATGCACCGTGGGCGCTGGAGCAGCAGCCACAAGAGTGAATGCACTCAAGGGCCCCACCCTCGCTAAGGCTCCTCTAGAAGACTGAAGGAGTTTGGTTACTGAAGGGCATACTGAGGAAGGTGCTCTGGTGTGGTTGGTGGGTTAGGTCGTGCAATTGTCTTCTCGCTGTGTATATCTTTTCCCAGATGCATCTGGTTTTAATCACGTGCATGCCCAATTACTCATATGCATAAGATGGTAAATAGGGGAGTCTCCCTAAAACTTCGTTTGAGTACAGTGTTGTCTCACAGTACACTTCCAAAACAAGTTCAGGATCAGTCCTTCTGTTGGGAATATGTTTGAGCAAAAACTGTCCAAGTTTGATGGTCACCAGGAGGAGGAGAAACGAATCCCACTGCTCAGAGAGGCATGTGCATAGACAGACGCTGTCAGGGGTTTAAGGTTACCAGGTACGCTGTTTGGAGAGGGCATATGTACACACATGTACATATTCAGGCTGCCAAGCATGTTATTAGAAGAAAAGACTGTTCATAATCCAGTTCGAATGGAGCTCCAGACTGCTAAGATATTCCTGATGCTTGCTTGCCTCAAGGAGATATGTCATCCCCTCAGCACTGTGGACTGTGTCGATCTGTGGAGAACACTTCTGAAAGTGGGACTCTAAGCTCCTAAGGTGCCACGCCAGGAGGGTCTGAATGCTCCCCCCCCCCCCACACACACACTTTGCTCACAAAGCCACTGTGCAGTAACCGGGCACTGTTGAGCTGCGAGAAAGTGAGTGGCCATACTTCCTGGGGAGCTCAGGGACTCATCAGTAAGGCGCAGATGGGGTGGATTTAGTGGTTTTGTTCTTAAGAACCTGAAGACACAAAAGCACTCTCAACTCAGACACCAGTGTGTCCAAAGCTCAGGTGACTGCTGGGCACATGGGCTGTGGGGGGAGAGGGTGAGGAAAGGGTAGAAGCAGCTTGGAGCCCTGCAATAATCATAAAAACTGAATTCTGGAATAGGGTTTTGCCACATCCCTTGCCTGAGAAGAATGGGGACCCCCCCCCAGCCAAGATGAGTCTCAGAAGAGCAGTGACTGTACAGTCGTCAGGGTCTAAGGGCCTGTGTTTAGAGGCAGAAGGAGCCCGGGCTGCCCCACTATGTCATGAACAATGAGCTGCAGCAAGGGGCTCATTTACGGGAAAAGAGCGCTTGATGCCACGCCTTCCACTTCCTCGGTAGATAGAAAACAGGATGGGCACACTGCTAACCATCTGGAGAGGACACACAAGCTGGCCACGTGGCTCCCTCCAGAGGAAGAACGGGGAAGACGAGGGATAGTAGGGCGTCAGGTGGGATTGGGTAGAGGAGTTTGACTTGACCAGAGCCCAAAAGTGACAATGTGTTTCATGATTAGGCAACTAGGCAAATCAATAAGAATGCAAATCGGCTTTGTGAATAATAAACACGTGTGGCATCGTCGTCCGACTGGTTGACTGAGCCCACACAGAGTAGTTTGTATATCTGCGGGACAAGCTGTGTGCTAGGGGTTAGAGCATCAGAGATGAAAGATGGAGATTGGTGTTCCCAAGCTGCTTCAGATCCAAACAGAAAGGTGGGCAGCAAACACAGAATAAGTCTAGGACTGCAACTGCCCAGGGAATAATGTACCTAGATTGTCTGCAAGTCATCTGTGATTTTTGCCTAAAAGGTCATTTAGGTTGGTCATAGCCCGAAGAGGAGACAGAGAGAGTGTTCCTGGCAGAGGACACCACACAAGCAGATGTCAAACGACAGCGGAATCCAGAGCCATCTCCACTGGGCTGTGCCCATCTCTCCCCACCCCGCCTCCCCCTCCTCTGGGAATAATATGCCTGGGTAGGCCTGAGTGAAAACACAGATTCTAATCTGTGTCCCACACACCACATAATCTCTCCAGCTCTGCTGCCTGCCTGGAAGTGGGGGATGGGGAGTCACTCCTACCTGGTCAAGCTTCCAGGGTCACTGAAGATCAGGTGGGATCATGATGCCTGGAAATGTGTTTCCTCCAGGAAGTTGAAAAGAAAGATTTCCATTCCAATCTTGTCATTAGAAACTGAGCCAGATGCCTCAACCAAAGAGATACATTTAAAAGATCTCGGAGTTCAACCTAGCACACCCTGAGGTCTTCATCAAGCCTCTTCGCCCATCTCTTAAGGAGGATGGGGCTGTCGGGATGGTAGGAGAGAGGGGGTAAGGGCTTCTGGTAGGGCTGTGGGTTATGAGGTAACTGTGTGTCAGGCAGGAGTTGGGGGAGTGGGCAGGCCGATCTCAGCTCCAGATATGAAGTCTGAAGTCAGCAAACAAGATTTAGGTTTTTTTTTCTTTCAGACTTAACCCCCCCTCCCCCCGTTTTTTTCTTTTCCCATGCTTTGCCAAGGAACCTAGCTCCTGGGAGATTCTTCAACCTTTCTACCCTGTAGAGAATGCTAGTCCTGTCCTGAGGGTATATGTGGGGTTTGGGTTGACATGCCATGGCTACCTCTGACCCTATACTACTGAGCCTGATACATATATAGGAATGCTATACAGAGCTCCCGTGGGTTAGGGGAGGTGGCTTTTCATAAGTGTTGTAGCAAGGACTCCAAGGCTTTGGGGCTCTGAGCCTTTGAGGCAGTGAGTCTGAGTTTCTGGAGACAGAGAACCAGACACTAGGATCACAGTGTTGCATCAGACCAAGTACTCTGGTCCTGAGCCAGGTGGGCTGAGCCTGGCAGCCCCTTTCTACCTCCTGCTGGCAGAGCACGTGTTAACACACCAGCTCCTCCAGTGCTAAGACATCAATTTTGCTTTAACAAGATCCAATTAGTGTCGTCTCTGTGCAGCCCTGAGCCCTTCCAGAAGAGAGCTGTGAACAAGGAGCCGCCTCTTCCTGGAACTCGGCTGTGCCTCCCCTGCTCCTGCTTCCCTTCCAGGAACGGGGCTGCCAACAGCTATCTTCTCAAATCTTTTATCTGAGGCACATCTGTTTCCAACAGTCTCTGTGTGAGGATCCCTCACCTGTCACTCTGAAGTGTAGCATGGAACGGGTCTTCATCTTCTGTACATCTTCCCAATCTTTCTCCTGACTACCCACATGAATACCCACCCACACTTCCATGTAAATAGCCATTTGTTGATTCACTGATCACCGCCCCCAAGACACAACCTCTCAAACATCCATCCACCCTCCAACCCATGTACCCGCCATCTGTCCACACCTTCATTCCATCCAGTCACCCATCTGTGTGTCCATCCACCTCCTCATTACACTACCCATCTCCTCCAATCACCCGTCCATTCTTCCACCGACCCAGTCCTTCATCCATCTATCCATCCCATTCAGTCGTCCATGAAATACATTTGATAAACATTTCCTTAAGGACTTACCTTCTGTGACGTCCTATTCCAGACACCTGGAACACAGTCAGGAGCAATGCTGAGTCCCTCCTCTAGAGCCACTTCCAGTATAACGACTTCATTCTTCAGCAGTATGGGACCAGGGACAAGCTGCTGGACCTCATGTTTGTCATTACAAGGGCTACTACTTCATGATTAGCTGTTGTGATAGTTCAATGAGATAATTTCTGTAAAGTGCTTGCCTGAATCCTGATATATGTTAAACACTCCACAAGTGATCAATAACATTGTTACTTATAGTATTGGTGCTATTATCATTTCCTTAGATACTAATTAAGAGAATTGATTGCTTAAGAACTTAGTAATTTATGTATGCATTAATGGATCTTTATTAGGTATCTACTGCATCCCATGGAGTTGAGAATGTTATGGTGCAGATCAGATAGATGTTTGCAATGGTGCAGCAGCTTCAAACGCCACCAGCATGGCTGTAACGATGGCAAATTTTTTAAATTGTTTTTATTGAGCTATATATTTTTCTTCTCTCCCCTCCCTTCCTCCCCCATCTTCTTCTACCCTCTCCCATGATCCCTATGTGAGTGCTTTTGTGCCAGGTGTTGGTTGTGCAAACATCTGTTTACACTAATAACAAATCTAGGCAACTACCAGTGTTTTCCCATTTTACAGATGAGAAAACCAGTCAAGGATGGGATGAGTCTTACCCATCACAGAGCTGGCACATGGAGCAACTGGGATTTGGGATTTGCATTGTGGGAAAACTCCAGAGGGTGGGCTCAGGAGAGGATGAATAGTGGGGAAATGACTTCTCTGTGAAGAGGGTAACCGATTGAGCTACCTGCCCCAGATATGGGTTATGGAGATGCTGCCGCAGATCCATGCATCCTTACCCATTGCATCAAAGCCCCTAAAGACTGCAACCTCCATGTGCCAATCTGTTACCACCCATTTCAACTTGAAGACCTGCTCTGATGTTGAAAGCAAATGGCTACCTTCAACCTCATTTCCTACTCCATGTGGGATTTGAGACACATCACTATCCCGTGTAGGGTTCAATTTCCCTCTAGAAAGTGGGAATGGTGCTAGGTTCCTCTTGGTACAATAGGATGAATGACACCGGTGTACTTGGTCTTTGGCTGGGCAGTGGCCTGTCTTCAGTTCAGGGGAAACCTATGTCTTTGGAGTCTGAGGATGTCTGTATGCATTGTGCATCTAGGATTTGACCCTTCCATGCTCTTTTGTAACTTATTTTTCCTGAGGATACACAACATACATGTCTACTCATTCCAGATAGAGAACCCAAACAGACCAAAGTACAGATACCGCCAAAGTCCAACAGGGTGAACCAATGAGTTTTTATTGGAATGACTTATAGGAATCTGAGCGATAGAACACAAACAGGAGTAGCGATGACTCAGACAACTGTCTCACCAAAGCCGCCCCGTTCATAAGCGGGGAACCTAGAGCACACTGTACAGACTGCAGGCAGCTCAGTGGGTTGGAGGTGTCCTTCCCAGGTGTCTCAGCTGGTCTAAACCTCTTCCAGGCAGCTTGGTTGGTTTCTGCTTCTTCCAAATAGCTGGTCTGGTCTCAGGGTCTTTGTAACTGAGCTTCCTATTGTCTAAGAGGGATGCTCAGCTTTGCTTACTAGGGCAGGGAGGGACCTAGTGCATTCGGTCAGTTTTAGGAACTTCCTGAAGTGATTTTGCATTGTTTACCTTCCTAGGGAGTTTCCTACAGGATGAAATGGTTCTTTGACATGTCTTAGAATCTAAATGTGAAGCTGAACTGCTCAGTCTTCCTCAGTCCGGAGACTATCCCAGTGGCTTCCTTGGGAGCCTTCTTCCAGAACAAGTAATTGGTGCAGCTTCAGAGTGCTCTTGGTATTTGATGAGAGTACCAGCGCACATGCCGTCCTTAAACTCAAGCGGTATTTTCATCTGACCGCCGAGGCAGCCAGTCTGCCACAGGCACCCATGAAAAGCCCTTGCTCCCTCTGGCTTTGTAAATAGCAGACCAGGCCACCATGTCAGGATGCAGCCTCTGCTCCTGCTGGGTGAGTGACAAGGTAGCCCACTTGAGAGAGGGCTCTCCTGGGTGGGTAGACACAAGGGTCACCATAATGACAGAGAAAGCAAACTCTATCCACCCACATGCCCGTCATTGTGATTGTCACCGTGCGTGAACCACTTCACAGATCTGCCAGCCATCTCAGCTGGCAGCGACTGCCTTTTAAACTGAGAGTGGGTAAGGGCAAGGCTTGGAAGGTGTCTGGCCCCGCGAGGACTTCTGGCATGACATTTGAAGTGGATTCGTCTGGGTTGAGGAGACAAGGCTGCTGTCAGTGTTGAAGGATACTGGAGGAAGTGAGGTGGACAGGGTAGAGGGCAGTGGACTGAAGGATGAACCAGCTGGCAGAGGTCTGGAGTTCAGGGTACCTACAAAAGCCAAGCCGCAGGTACGGTAAACAGAAGGGCACAAGTCTAGGGAGCCCCACAGCAGGATATCATGCAGGGCTGGCGAGGGAAAAGCTACCTTCTAACCTTGCAGGAGTTTCTCAAACCGACAGTACCTAAGCTACAGCTGTCCTATCAAAGCACTTCAGACTTGGTGGTCTGCACACACATGGCAGGATGGGGGGCGGTCCTTGAGTGTGCTACCCCTCCGAGACAAGTCACATGGAAACCTAATCCCCAAGGGGCTGGAAGTTGAGGTCCCCAGGAGGCTACCCTGTCATGAGGGTAGAGCAGGACTATGTGTCCTTACCAAGGAGCCTGGAGGAGGACATTAATCCCTCATGCCCTCTGTCCTTGGCCCACAACACCCCTTTTCTCCATGTGATACAGCTCCAAGATGCCACCTTAGGAGTAAATGGGGGCATTCATTAGACCACAGGCCAACCTGTAGAACCTTTGTATTGAACTGCCTGCCTCTCTCCAGAGCTGTGAGAAATAAATTCTTGATTTTTATGAATTACCTTGTCCCGAATATTTTGTTACAGCAGCAGAATCCAGACTAAGACTTCACCCCATACTTCCAGAGGCCAATGATTCACCAGAGAACTAACTGCTGCTGTCTGTCCACATCTTTGGCTATCCTTGACCTCTGCCTGTATCTTGGTACATGTGTGTCTGTGTAGAAATTCCCCCTTCATACAAGGTGTTTGAAAGAAAATGGCTCCCATAGGGAGTGGCACCATTAAGAGGTGTGGCCTTAATGGAGTAGGTGTGACCTTGCTGGAGGAAGTGTATCACTGTGGAGGTGGGCTTTGAGGCCTCCTATGCTCAAGCTATGCCCAGTGTCACACAGTTCACTTCCTGCTGCCTATGGATCAAGATGTAGATCTCTTAGCTCCTTCTCCAGCACCATGTCTGCCAGGGGTGCACAGAGTGGGACTGCTCTGGTGTAAGGCACAGACCTGCACTGGTGACCCTGAAGAAGAGCCTTGCAGGAGAAGTGGAGCTGTTGCTGGCCCTTGAGAGCTGCTACTAATACCTCAAGCCAGCTCCTGTGGGTGGACAGAGCAGAAGGCACTGGAAGAGTACCCCACACCTAGGGCATCCCTGGAAGAAGATGAGGTAGAAAGTGGAGACAGGATATTCCACACCTCCATTTGGTACTGCCCTCTGTGTCTCATTTTAATAGGAGGGAAGTGGCCTAAGGAGGAGGCTGACCAGTGAGAACGATCTCAATGACTGATTCGTGTTCCTGGGGCTGGGGGCTCAACCACGTGCCATCACTGAGTTCTTTCACATTATGGCTACATTTAGAGCTGGGCCTCTCTTCTCAGACTAAACTCAACCCTGAGGTTTTATTCAGCCTCCCTAGGTCTCCAACACCTGGTGCAGCAAAGTGTGGGTTCTCGGAAAGGTTAAAAAGCAAGAGCCACAAAACACATGGAGTCCCCAGAAGCTTTCACCTTACTGCCCCGGCAAGGAGCTCCTGGGCATCTGTGCACATCCAGCCTTGGCCTTGACTCCTAGTCCTTGCATCTGTTCTCCTTAAATCAGTTTAAAGCCTTTATCTTATCTCAGTGTCAAGGGTGCAGGTGGGGCAGGGCGCAGGTGGCTCCCTCCATGCTGCCAATAAATGCCTGTGTCTAGACAGGAGGAGGCCCTGTCTGAGGGCATCCTGCAGAACTGGGGGAGGTCACAACAGGCAGTACAGAGTTGTAGAATGCACAGGGGAGCAGGTTGTGTGTGCACCGGGTTAGAGGGTGTGAGGTGTGGCTTGAAAACTGAATTCTTACCAGGCTGGTGTAATATTTGGGTTCAAAAGTGCACCCCATCTTCTAGATCAACTGAGGAAAAAATTAGTTTCCCCACCCAATGCTCATATCATCTTGGGCAGAAGGCAGTTTTCAATCACACCCCTAAGTGGACCAAAAAAAACCCTATAGCTCATTCTTTGTTTTTCTCTATGTGGCCACTTCAACTCTCCAGGGTGTACTGACTTTTATCCCATTATTCTTTCCTCTTATCTCCCCATAAGGTCTTGTGTCCAATGACCTGTGCTTTCTCCCAACCTGTACAAGCCCCTGGACATATCCCAATCCTCAAGGATGTTTTGGGGGTGTCCCATCTTCTCTTGACTGGACCTGATGCCCTTCTCACTAGTGCTCCTCTCCTGAACACTGGCCTTTGAGTGGTGAGCAGATGGCCTCAGTCAGGGTCAGAAGGAAGGCAGAACAGCAATTTTTTTTCCTTATTTCACAGTTGAAGGAACTGAGGCTCAGAGCTGAGGGGTGGCCTGTCTGAGATACAGAGTTGAAGATGGGATTGGACCCTTTGGATTAGCTTTGGGTCACATGGTGTTCTCATGTTTGGGATGGAGTAAGGAGGTGGAGACACGGTGATCTGCCATTCTGTGCCCTGTGTTCTGACCCTTGGAGACCCTGCCTCTGCAGAGATCATTGTCCTTACCCCCCAGAGCTGTCGAGAGGCTGCACACAGATCTGGGTGTTGACTCAGAAAGGCATCTCTCACTTCAAAGAGACAAGTAATGGTTTACTCTGCAGCCAAATGTGAGTGATTATGGCTTGGGAACACAGGTTTAAGTTGTTCCAAATTCCATGTTCCTCCAAGGTAGCATGAGCTTTTATGGAACAAAGAAAAGTATAAATCAAGAAAATTTTTAAATGTGTTGCTGAAAATACTGGGTATGCAGTTTCTAGAAGAGCTGAGAAATGTCAGCTCTTGTGAGACCGAAAGATAAGCAATATATCTGGCAAGTTAATGGGAGACCAAAACAGAAAAAATATATCTTGCAGGTTAAGATTTCTGTTTGCAGTCAAGACAGTTAAAAATAAGTTCCTGCACTCCTGCATTGCTGGTGGGAGTGCAAGCTGATCCAGCCCTTTTGGATATCAGTATGGTGATTTCTCAGAAAATTAGGAAACTACCTTCCTCAAGACCCAGCAATACCACTTTTGGGTATATATCCAAAGGATGCTCAATTGTGCCACAAGGACATGTGCTCAACTATGTTCATAGCAGCCTTGTTTGCCATAGCCAGAACCTGGAAATAACCTAAATGCCCCTCGACTGAAAAAAGGATAAGGAAAATGTGGTACATTTACACAATGGAGTACTACACAGAAGAGAAAAATAGTGACATCTTGAAAATTTCAGGCAAATAAATGGAGCTAGAAAACATCATATTGAGTGAGGTAACCCAGACCCAGAAAAGACAATTATCATATGTACTCACTCATAAGTGGTTTTTAAACATAAAGCAAAAAAAAAAAAAAACAGTCTAGAAATCACAATCCCAGAGAACCTAGACAACAATGAGGACCCTAAGAGAGACATACATGGATCTAATCTACATGGGAAGTAGAAAAAGAGAAGATCTCCTGAGTAAATTGGGAGCATGGGGACCATGGGAGAGGGTTGAAGGGGGGGGAGAAACAAGGAGGGGAACAGAGAAAAATGTAGAGCTCAATAAAATGAGATAAAATAAAATAAAAAAGAATACGTTCCTGTTTGTCCTGTGTAAATTCTTGCAAGTTAAGGTTTCTCTTTGTAATTGGTAATAAGTTCCTGTTAGTTAGATCTGATGTAAACTGCAAAACAAGTATTTCAGCCTACACCAACCTGCGACCCCACTCACATGATATAATCCCTTCCCCTTGGTCCTTCCCTCTCATTGGAGGTTTTTTTTTTTTAATTGTAGTTTTCTAACAATGTATAACAGCCTACTGTCTCCCCACTGTGAATGCCTTGTTCTCCTATAAAAGGGACCTTGGGAGGCTGGGGGGGGGGCTGCTCTCTCAGATCCGGACTTAGGGTGAGAAAGCCAGCTAGCCAATCCCGGATGCACCCCAAGACACATCTTGCTTTAATTGAACAATAGTGGATTTGGTCCTTTCTCCTTATGAGGTTTCACACTCTAGGCCTCAGAGGCTTTCTTAGCCCTTGTTAGTGGAGTACAGAAGATCTTAAGCACTAGCACAGGACTTTAGGTTAAATACAGAGGTGACAGGAACGGCTGTCAAGGCCACTGAAGATAGTCCAGGGTAAAGTGAGATTGGGATTTGGACCTGCAATATTCCAACCTCTCCACTGTCACTAAAATTCTGATCAGTTTAATCCATCTCGTGGCGGGGGGAGGGGGCAGTCAGAGGAAGGCTTCCGTCCATACAGGTAACCCTGCGTCCCTAGAGCAGGTTTACTGGTCCCTAACCACCAGGCCTCTCAGAACCCACCAGTGCAGGGCCAGCACAGCCTCAGCAGAAGCTTGGGAGAAATTTCTTCTGTCCGACCATCTGTGATTGCTGAGCCTCCATTCTCCTTCCAAGGGCCCCTTGCCCATCAGGATGAGCACGCTCCAAACAATAGAGAAAGCCTTGAGGATCCCACAGGATTAAAAGCAAGCAGCCTTGCCCTTTCCTCCTAGGGAGACTTGGGTCCAGCCTCAGTTTCCCAAGTCTGGACTGAAAAGGTGACATTTTCTGGACCAAACTCAAGCCTTTCAAAAAGGTGTTCTGGGCCAGCGCGATTGCCTCTTGCGAGCCCTCCGGGAGCTTATTTGCATTCTTGGAATGAAGTGTTGACTGTACTTCAGGCTCAGTCGGGCAGTAAAAAGCTCCTGAGGGCTTACTTTGGAGAAGAAACTCTGGGATGCTGGCTGGCAGGCCCTCCACCTCCCCTGAGAGAGCAATCAGCCCCCTGCCTAGACTGTAGGGAGGCAGGCCTGAGCCTGTGGCCCTGAGAGGCGCTGACCAATGAGAGCCTAGCCCCAGGGACAGTCTCATTTTTATATGTAAATAAATCATTTCCAGAGATTGCCCGGATCCCAGCAGGTTGCTGCTAAAATGTTTGAAGTGGATCCTTTGCCACTGTGAACGCCGTTAAGCATTATTACCAAGTTTGGATGTTTTTCTCTGCTGATTTCACAGAATAATCACCAACCTCCCTCCCAGGCTCTGGCCTCTCTGCTGTCTAAGATACTTGCATACCTCTGGGGACAGACTGCTCAGCACCTCCAGGTTTCCT
>PVIU01009849.1:0-73619 GCA_004026605.1 Ondatra zibethicus | reverse complement strand
TTGGGGGTAGCAGGAGGGGACCGGGAGAAGGGGAAGAAATGTAAAAATTTTATTTCTTTAATTATGTTTTTGAATGGAAAAAATAAAAAAAAAAAAGAGACTCTGACAATTGGCCCTAGAGATCTGCGGGAATGACTGGACAGCCCTCCTTCCCTTTGCCCTATTCTGGGTTCAGAACATCCCTAGGGCAATTTAAACTCACCCCTTATGAGATCCTATGTGGGGGACTGCCACCACTCACTGAGTCAGGTGGAATTATAATCCTGGTGCTATTCTTTCTAGACCTTTATTTGCCCACCTAAAGACCTTTGAAGTGGTGAGACCCCAGATCTGGGAACAACTCATCAGAGAAGTATGCATCTCTGCCTGGATCCATGCCTCCCATGTGAAGCGAGCTCCTGAACTACCCAAATCGCAGTATCCGGGGCTTTTAACAACACCACCAGTCAGGAGGCTTGTGTTTGGGGGACTAATCATAAGCTGACTCTTACTGAGGTTATGTAATGTGACTCTTAAGAGCCCTAAGACTCCTGACACCAGGTACTTGATTCCCGGTTTAGATAAATGGTGGGCTTGTAGTACAGGCCTGACACCTTGCGTGTCGACATTGATTTTTAATGACACCAAAGATTACTGTGTGCTTGTACAACTGGTACCTAGGGTCTTTTATCATCCAGCTAATACACTTGAAGATGAATTTGACAAGCACCCAAATCGCTTTCAATGAGAACCTATTTCTCTGACACTAGCAGTAATCCTGGGCCTCAGGGTAGCCACCCTGATACAGGCCCCTCAGTATTTTAATGAATTAAAACTAATTACCTTTACTAGAGAAAGAATAAGTGTTGTTCAGATTTTGATGTTACGCCACCAATATAGTGCTTTACGAGGTCAAGAAGATACTGAAATCTAGTTCTATAATTAGAACTAGGCATTAGAAGAAGTGGGGAGATGAAAGACCTGGATAAATCCAGACCTCTCTAGCAGGAAAAGAAGAGCCAAAAAATCTAGATTAGCTGGGTCAGTGACCCTGTTTCAGGAACTAGCTGAAGATAAAGTTAGATTATAATCTTGAGAATAAACAGGGAGTTGCCCCCTTGTGATTATCACTGGTATTTTCGGAATTTTCAATGATCACTGGTATTTTCAGAATTTTCCAATGAAGCCCTCCCCACCCCCTTTGGATTACTGGGTTGTGGTTTCTTCCCTTAAAAACCCCTTCTCCCAGCAACTCGGGGTTGAACTCCTCCCCTGCAGGGACTCTGAATCTCGGCCCTAGAGCTCTGGTACTTGTCAATAAACCTTGTGTGTTTGCAGCAAGGACGGTCTCTCGTGAATTCCTGGGGGGTTGTGTTATCCCGAGATTTGAATGAGACTCTCCCCAATCCAGAGGTCTTTCAACATAATAAGAATAAATATTTTTTTTAATTATTATCTTACTGAGATAGTTAGGAGTAGTGAAAAGGACTGCATACAATAAGCTTTCTATTCATTGTTAAATCCATAATGTCAATAGCTCTGCCATAAAACACTAGATTATGGACCAAGGTTGAAATTCTTACAGCATTCCCTTTTGATTAGGACAGCTAAAGGAGGTAGCGTTTCAGATTGATACACAAATGTATACACAAGGGGCTTAGTGATAAAATACTTTAATTTATATAAACTCCTTAACAATTCTACAGAGTAATCAAAGACATAACCAGTTTGTAAAAGTAGAATGATACTCCCTTCAGAATAAAAAACTCTTCCTTACCAGTACCACAAAATAATCTAAGTAAGCCATCCAGTTTCACCTGATTTTCATTAACTTGTACAAATCAATAATTTTAGAGGTCATGGAGCAAAACAACACTTGAGTTATTTCCTGACAACTTGGCATTGGGGAATAGCTGTTACAAGTGCGTTGTGGTCACGGATTGCAAATTAGTTGTCTATGTTCCTTAGTGGAGGTTGAAGTTTACTTTTGCTAAAATCTCGACTCTTTACTGGCACCCATAGGTGTCCAGTTGAGATTATATAGGAAAACACATTCATCAATTCTGCCTTCCTATTATGACTGTGTCATTTCCTGTCCTAATCTTTGGGTCACACATATTCAACTTTGAATGCAAATAAGTTGATCATTTGAAAAAAAATGTATTCACACAACCTATATGTGGGTTTAAAGTATTCTGTTGCACTTAGTACTAATATGTATTTCCCCTTATCCAAACATTACTTTTATTGGTGATCATGTCCCTGAGTCTTACACATTATCATGAGCCCCATTACAAACAATAAAGCCAGAACATTTGTGCTGGTAGGAGTAGCATAACACTTCCTTGAATAATATGGTGGCCTGCTGGTATGCAAACTTCAGTGTCTGGGTGCTTATACAGATAAAAGAGAAGTTCTTTTGAAATCAAATATGTTAGCCGCCCCCCCCAAAAAAATCTTGAAGTGCTCACTGCTCCATTTTTTTGAGGAATAGACTGATCACTTTGACTAATGTGCCTCCCGTCTACTCACAAGACGGGAAGAAGCCTTTCTGTCTTTTTTTTTTTTTTTACAATACAATGCTCATTCTACTTCTGCTGTTTCAACATTGGATGCTATTTCAATGTAATATTTACCTCCACCCTTTGGTACAGTCCCTACTAAGCACCACATTTCATACTCCATATGACTTCCCTCAGATTTGATCTCAGACTAGCTATAATATCTTATGCAAATATAATCCACTACATGCTGTTTTTATGAGACATGTCATCCCAAGTATTTTGGTCTTACAAGACTATATTTCCAGCAGGTACTCACCCATTGCACCTATAGTCAATATTTTTGAAGCCTCCAAGAAAAGAACCTTGGTGAGAAATAAGGTCACTAGAAGCCAAATCCGATGCTTAGACATCTGTGTAACTCACAGAACACAGGTATAGTATCCACACCTTGAGAATGTGCACCAGTAAGGAACCCTGGGAGCCTCTGTCACAAAGCACTGGCTTTGGCCCTGAAATGAGATTTAAAAAAAAAAAAAAAAAGAGGAGATCTTTTTCAGGTCTTCCAAATGCCCTCTTGCTCTTTGCCTTGTCTCTGCAGATCACTTTCTATTGGACATTCTGTTTCACCCTCCTTAATCAGAGTTGATAGATGAACAGAAGATGAGTTAATATTTAACCTGTCCTTTAACTCCAAAATGGTCTTTACTGCTCCAAACAACTCTCTAAACTGTGATTGAAGGGACCTTGAAAAATCCTGTCAATGTCAGCATCTTGAAGTGACATGTACCATGAACATTTTACAAGCCCATCACTAACTTATACGACTCTGCGCCCTCTGTCATTTCTCTCCTTGGATCCTATTGCCATATCTGCTACCCATTAAGCCAGGTTCCAGTTCTAAAATCTCCAATAGTGGCAATCATAAGCCAATGTCCTCGGAAAACACCTAAGAATTTTCCTCAAGGCCTCTCACTAGTCACAAATTCATGAAAATGTGCTCATGGCCTAAGTTCAGGACTTAACCAGAAGACAAAACAATTAAGATTGAACCCACAGTTCTGAATGAGCATCATAAAGCAGAAGGGAAGCATTACACCATCCTCCCAAGTGCAAGCACAAGGCAGCTTCCAGTTCTGCCACTTGTAAATCCACCCAAGAGGAAGGAGCACATTGCCCCACGTGGTCGTCTTCACATCCTAGTTGAAAACCTAACAGCTTTAGTAAAGTGTCCCAGTGCATCCTCAAATAGAGGGAATCTGCTTCAATACTTTCAAATCATGCAGAGGAATACTGCCTGGAGTTGTGCTTCGCAGCATGTGTCTTGTGTCTCCGTCTTTACCTCCATCTGAATGTAAGCATTACATTCTCATATACTCATGATGGTTTCACAGTCACACACAAAAAATGGAGAAATAATGTGAGAAAGGGGCCTGCACTGTTCTCTCCATCTACCTTCCCGTACTTTCACATGTATTAATGTGATGATTAATTTCAATATTAACTTCACTAGATTGAGGGATACTCAGAGAGCTGGGAAGGCTTGATTTCTGACCCTGTATGAGATTGGTTCCAGATGGAAGTAACCTTTTTATCAATAAAAAGTGTAGGGAAATTGCACCCTCACCCCAAATATCTGAGTACTGTCACATCTGCTCAGTCCTTGAAGTACAAAAATTATAACAAAAATACAGATTCTCTCTTTTCCCCCTTTTGGAGCTGAGATACCCATCTTCTCTTGGCTTCAAACATCAGACATCAGGACTGAGAGATGGTTAGGTGAATGAAGCACTTGTCATCCTAAGTACAGACACCCAATAGTCACCAAAACAAGCCAGGCACCTATAATCCCAGCACTAGGAAGGTAAAGATAGGTAAACCTGGGGCCTTTCTGGCCTGCCAGTCTGGATTAATCAGGGGGCTCCAGGTTCAGTGAAAAAAACCCTGTCAAAAACAGTAGGGTAAGATGTATTAAGGAGAATACCTAATGACACCTAGTGTTAACCTCTGGCTTCCATATACATGTTTACATGTCATGTATGGTCACACTGATATATATACACACAAGCATAAACATACCATACACATAGACCTCTCTCCTTCTCTCTCTCTCTCTTTCTCACGCACACACACATACACACACAAGCACATAGACACAGAATACACACACACATACACACACACACAAACACATAGACACAGAATACACACACACATAACCACAAAGACATGAATATGGGAGAGATACTTGTAAGAATAAGGGAAGTAAATAAGGTGAGAGAGAACATGGAGGAGTAAGTGTGACCAGAACACACTAAAAGGCATTTCTGTAAGCAGAGACTGTTCCTTCCTTCCAGGCCACCCAGACCCAAATAATCACACAGAAACTATACTAATTATAACACTGCTTGGCCAATAGCTTAGGCATATTCCTAGCTAGTTCTTACATCTTAAATGAACCCATTTATATTATTCTGTGTATCACCACGAGGCTGTGGCTTACCAGGAAATGTTCTGGTGTTTTTCTCCTTCAGAAATACATGGTGTCTCCCTCCTTCAGCAGGTACATGGCATCTACTTGACTCCTTCTAGTCTTTCTATCTCTGTTCAGATTTTCTGCTAGCTTTACTCTGCTAAAAAAAATCTGGTCAAAACCAGCTATATTCATTAACCAATAAAAGCAACATACATTCAGGACGATATTCCACATCACATTCCAATGACCAATGTAGAGAAAATAAATTTGTGATAGACAAAATAAAATTTTGACATACAAATATATGTATCTGTTAATGTGTGTGGGTGTAAATGTGTGTATAAAACATTTACAACAGGTTATCCTTTAATCAGACAAAACAGTAAGTAACCTCGACTCTATGAATAAAAAGCTAGTTCACTGTAACAATGTACACAATAGAATATGACTAAGAAATACAGTGAATTACTCAGACATTATGAATAAATCTTTACATAATTTTTATGCTTAAAACAACACAATAAAAGAAAATATAATTTATAATCCCATTATATGAAACCCAGAAGGTAAAAAGTAACAGTAATATTATGTATTGACCACAAATGGCTATTCAAAAGTAAGGTGGCAAAAAGCAAGAATTAGTGAGTAGCTATAGAGGAGATATCTTCTGTGATGAAAAATCTTCAGTGTGTTCAGTGATATGATACAAATAGACATAGATATCCTTATGTGAATACTTATTTGTTTTTATTACAATGAGTTTATCAACAAACCAAGTGGCAAAGTAAAGACAAAAATAAGGGTTAATTTAAATGTAATAGCTAAGTTAACTAATAATAAGTCTGAGCCATTGGGAAAACATTAATAATTATTATAAACCTCTGAGTGATTATTTGGAAGTGGCTACAGGAATGGGTCAAACAGATGAAAACCCTACATCTACATTTGGCACACCAACACAGTACACTTACTTCCACGTAAGACCTGAGAAATTTTGAAAAAGGTTCTGAATGCACAGAACTGGAGCCACACTGGACTTTCTAGTCTCACAGTTTCATGCCAGCAGCAGCATGGAGGATGTGTCCCCTTATGCCTGCCTGCAAAATGAAGCTGGCCACCAGTTGCCATGGACTAAGCTAAGTGATCAGTTTCCCTAGTCTCACACAGACCTCCATACAGGAAGATAATCAATCATACACTGTGTGTAGAATCTAGAATTTGCTTATACAACAAAAGACGCTAAAAGATACAAAGTAAAAAAGAGGACCAAACAGAAAAACTCCTAACCAGTTTCCAACCTTTTTACAATGTGTATAAACTTAAGAAAAAAATAAAAAAGGTATCGAAAGTTATAGAAAGGAATAAATGGTTTAAAAATAATATGAAAAAGTCTTTAAAATCAGGAATAAAATTAGAAAAATAGTCCAAATAGAAATGGAAAATAAACAGGAAGATTTGATCCTGCATACCATTGTATTGATTTTGAATTTTTAAATGCAGACAATCAAACAACAGTGAAGAAGGATGCTAAAAAGAAATCCCACACTAGCTCAGAATTGAGTATAATAAAAAGGTTATTTATTTAGGGGTAGACTCCCAGATCACAGTCCTCTTTACGAACAGGGAACAGGAACCAAATCCAGCAGCTGGAAGAGAGAGGAATTTGCACATTATATCAGCATTTATAGCATAAGAGGCTATGCCCAAGTGGGCTGGTAACTTAAAGGCTACTGACTGAAGGAGTTCCTACAGCACAACAGGTGCTAAGAGATATGAAATTGAAAGAGAGGCTGATAAAATATATGAACCTAAATATTTTTAAAATGCTTTAACTCTAAAACAGAAGTCAAAAATGTATTTGTAAATGGGAACTTAAATGATGTCTTGCTTGGTTGAAATGGTTTTCCACAGGAAACAAGAGGCTGTGGATGTTTTCCAGGTTAACATGGACCAAATTTGATAAAGGGAGTCCTCCTGAACCTTGACTGATGACATCCTCCTTCAAAGGTTAAAACTGATCTTCCCAGGATTTGGCCTTGATCTCAAATTTTCTCAGGGTATCAAGATTAGCAGTGCCCAACAATCAGCAGGAAGTAGTCTAGAAAACTATGCCCAGATTCCCAAACTCTACTTTATAAATGTT
Organism: Ondatra zibethicus; assembly: GCA_004026605.1. Taxonomy (NCBI): domain Eukaryota; kingdom Metazoa; phylum Chordata; class Mammalia; order Rodentia; family Cricetidae; genus Ondatra; species Ondatra zibethicus. Next base: position 66,520 of record PVIU01009849.1, on the reverse strand, counting down.
TATTTTCTTTTAAGAGGGGTTGGTTATAAATTGTTATAGGTCATAGCCAATTGCTTTTTAACAGAAAAAAGGGGATATAACATAAAAATGATGGAGAAAAGGATAGGTTATTGAATCTATTGTAATTCAAAAAACAATTGCTAATCTCCAAAAATTTTACATTGGTATGATTTTAGGTTATTGATGCAAATGTAAAGTTAATTTTGTTTTACTGCATATGTATTTCTATTCTCGTTTAAGGAATTATGTATATATAGCTAATTATGTAATAAATTACTAAAACTACAGATTAATAGTCATCTATAATGTTCAAACTTATAATCCTATTAGTTAGGTTTTCTAGGTATACAAAAATCTATTACATTTAGGTAGGTAATCTTCAAACACTTCAAAGAACTAAAAACTGTGACACATAAAATATTTGAAAAACAGACTTTTCTCAACAGATACATGCTGGCTTCTTGAGCCTCCAGTTGCCAGGTTTCTCAAGCCTCCATATTCCCCTAGTTGTTGATAGGCTTCCTTATTCCCCAGGGATAGGTGAGCCCCACAATGCAGGACAATCAGATGCAAAAGGGAGTCAAGTCAAACAGACACTCAGTTTATTACTGTGAGCAGCAGCTTACATAGGTTAAGTGACATGATGTGATGTGGGGGTACCTCCAGCCAATGAGAGACAGCCATGCTCTCCCTCTGGCTGGACAGGTGTCTACCTCATTTTTGCTGTCTCATCCTCATTCAAATTTGAGCCAGGCTTTTTTCTGTTCTACAGGCCATGAAGTCTAGGCCCTGAACTCAAGCCAGGCTTTTTTCTATCCTATAGGCCTTGAGGTACAGGCCCTGAGATAATTTTGGCACAACAGATACACATCTGTTCCTAGCATCACCAATTACTTCAAGAGGATGATGGATATTGAAGAAACTCCCTATGGAATTTACTTTCAACTTGGCAAGAGTAGCCATTTGGGCAAGTTGCTTTTGCCTTAATGTTTGACAGTATAGTGTATAACATTGACATGCAGGACCCACAGGAAAATGACCACTAAACTTTGGCACAGAAAAGCAGGATGATCCTTCAGGTTCCTGCTTCACAGAAGAAACTTCTAGACTGCAGGACACAGAGAAAAGTGGCTGATGAACTTTGCCAATATTGGCGGAATAGTCCTTCCAATTTCTTACTTCACTGAAAAGTCTGCCAGATACTACAGGCTGAAGATCGATGCCCCCAACTTACATAAGAACTTTGGGTGAATGTCCACACAGTCAGAGGTCTCTGTCAGTTATAGACTTTGGAATTTGCTTTCAATGCACTTCCTGCTTACTCAGGAACTTTTCTGTCCTTCTGGAATCTTTGATGGAGTTGAAGACCAGATAGTTATAATTATGGTTTTCATTAGTTATGATAAAAGACAAATTAGATATGAAACTTCAGAATCACAAGATAGGATATATGATAGAGTATTTAATTTTGCCAAATAGAAATAGACCAGATATTGTAACTGCAATTTTTACTTGATAACTGCTTTGTTATATGTAATTTTACTATATTAAAGTTAAAACCCTTCTTTTTGATTATACAGAAAAGCAGAAATGCCATGGAATATCTTTCTGTATGCTGTGAATATGTGTTGCTCTATGTGTTGATTAATAAATAAAGCTGATTTGGTCCAGAGCAAAGCAGGATAGAGCCAGGTGGGAAATTCAAGCAGAGATACAAGAGAAGAAGGGAAGAATCTGGGAGAAACCAGACAGCCCTAAGTCAGAGAGACATGTAAATAAGTTAATAAACCATGAACCATGCAGCAAACTATCAACTAAAAAAATGATTAATTTAAATGTAAGAGCTAGATAATAATAAGACTGAGTCATTGGACAAACACTTATAATTAATGTAAGTCTCTGAGTAATACATGGCTGTGGGACCTGACAAAACAGAAAAGTCTCCATAAAAGTCTCCATCAAGCCATACTGTGATCATCATGGAGGGCATCACATGCCATAACAGAGCAAGAAAGTTAGTGCCAAGCACCCTTCATTTCCTGTGAAGCCACACAGTAGCCATCAGGGAGTCCCCAATCTGTGGACTTCTTTTAACTTTATTTATGACACAAATATCTCACCTGAAAGCACCATTAATATATAAACATTGGAATTAAGTTTCTAACACATGGATTGGGGGGACAGATTAAACCACAGCAGAAACCAAGTATGGATTGGTGAAATGACTTTCCTATAAGTCCTAACATACAACAGACATTGGACATTTGAGTCACAGAATGATTTTTTTCTCCTCTACCACATGTAACAATAAGTAAGAAATTCAAAGTGTAATTTTCTGGTACTTCCACTTGAAAAATCAAAATAGAATTTGGGAAGACCATACACTGGTGTCTAGACTGCAACCACTTCCACCTTTTGAGACCCACTCTACCAGGGCTAGAGTAGGCTGATGCTCCTGGATATGGTCTGGTAAAATCAGGAAAAATATTGCAACCAAGCAGAGCACTTGAGATGCTCACATTTTTCAACATTTATTCACTTAAGTTATCAATAAACAGCCAATATTAATCATGTCCTCAAAACAATGTACCATTATGAAAGAAGCTAAGAGGAGTGCGAGTGGTAACTCAGAGAGAATCAAGCTCTTGAATGGCATAGAATATTCATTTGAATTCTGTAACCTCATATTAAAGCAAAAGAGGAAAAAAATAAAGTTTGCAAGACCTGGGGTTTGAGAAGAAGGTGGGATAGAGTAGTATTTCTAATAAGGAAGGGCAACATATACTTAGAGCTCTGAGGTTTGAATAGCACATCTGACTCCAGTCTCTGAATATGATGTCATGATGTCACTGACACCACAGCATCAAATAATGTGTGCCTGACTCCAAAAGGCCCCTTCTGACTCTTTGACCACAGCACTATAATCTGTCAGTTTAAACTAGGCTTAGGAGGCAGTCCTTCCCAACGCTTGTGGCCACAGCTCCACCATGTGTTGGCTACACATGTACAGTTCCCTTGTCAGAGGCACAGTTCAGAGCAATCCTTTCAACAAACCTCTGCTCAGTTTGCTAGGCTTACAGTAACCAGGAACACAGAAAGTCTTCACAGCCTGGGATCTACCTCCAGTCCCACTACTGATCGACAGTTCATCCCAACAGGAAGAGCACAAGTATCACATCTTTGGCATGGGGACTTTCTGAGACACCAGAGAGGAAATGATACACACATTTTGCTCATAATAGAAGGTAAAATATATCTAGGTTAGGGCTGTGAATGTGCAACAATGACAAAGCTATATAATTCAGATGGCTGCTGTACAATTGCTTTGCCCAAAGCAAAAAAAAAAAAAAAAAAAAAACTAAATAGCCTAAGTAGAGAAATTCATCATTTTTATTTTTATTCCATTTACATGTGTGTGTCTATGTAAATGTATGTAACATGTATGTCATATATGTGAAATTACAGAGGATGGGATACTCAGTCAACATAAGCCTGTTGTGCCCAAAGTGCTGCCGGGACCCTGTGGACAGTGATGGATCCATTTTAAAGAACAAAAGACTAAGCTTGTTTGAGGGAAAAGTAGGGCTAGGGCTATATCCAGAGCTGTTGCTCCCTTCTGCCCTTTTTCATGCAAAACCACCCACACCCACAACGACAGGTGAAGGGACATTCACAGAGCAGCTAAGGGTGGACTAGGGCTGTATCCAGAGCTGTTGCTCCCTTCTGCCCTTTTTCATGCAAAGCCACCCACACCCACAACGACAGCTGAGGGGACATTCACAGAGCTAAAGGTGGAGACTTGCAGATCTGGGGCAGAGTCCGAGTGGACCAGCCAGCCCCAGGGAGACTCGATGAACTCGTCCTGCGCAGGCTGTCTACTCCACAGCTCGACGGTGCAGCTGACTGCCCCTGAAAGAGTTCTCAGCCTGCATTTCCAATGCTCTTGTCAGGTAGGATGTGCAAACACACAGAGATCTGCTTCTGGGAGCATTTAGTGGAGGTTCTGTGTACTCTGACCCTTAGGCAAAGAGAGGTTTCACTGAGGCCTGACCTACACCTCTGCTTCTGCATTTTATTAGTGCTACCTTGTGACAGAAAATTTTATTAGTGCTAGCTTGTGACAGAAAATTTTATTAGTGCTACCTTGTGTCAGAAAATTGAATTGCAACTCCCTTCCTCCCTCCATCCATCCTTTCCACCCTTCCTCCCTCTATCCACCCCTCCCTCCCTCTCTCCCCCACTCAAAAGACAAAAACCTGCAAGCACAAAAGAAGACCTAATCATCAAAGTGCTCTCAATCATATTAATTCACACATCCTTAAACACCAAACTTTTCCACATCCACTGCTACACTGAACAATATTTTTTTTATCTTAAGGGCCATTTTAGGCATTGCATTTCTGTAATTGTTAAACATGCAGGCCATTGCATAAGACTTTTTTTACATATTTATTTATTTATTATGTATACAATATTCTGTCTGTGTGTATGCCTGCAGGCCAGAAGAGGGCACCAGACCTTATTACAGATGGTTGTGAGCCACCATGTGGTTGCTGGGAATTGAACTCAGGACCTTTGGAAGAGCAGGCAATGCTCTTAACCGCTGAGCCATCTCTAAACAAAAGACGTAGTATTGCTGTAACAGTTCCTGCAGTTTACATCATTGTTCTATAGGAAAGAATAGACTAGAAAAGCAATCTGCAGAGCACGGGTCTACTGAATAAAGTTGGGGTGATTTTGAGGAGGAAAGCACAGCTGCCCTCACCCCAACTCCCTCCTGTCCCTGCTACCTCAGACTTCACCCTGAGGTGCACAGCTATGCCTTATGTTGCCTCTATAACCGTTTTCAATATAACTTATTTGATTTGCTTTCTGGTTCCAGAAGCAGTTTTCCGTCACTCTGATGGGCTCTTCGATTTAGTGTTGCACACAAATGGCTCAAGCTAAGGTCAGAGCAAGATCTTAGAGGGGTCTTTCCTGACTAGGCCCAAGGCTTGGTCTGAATCCTATTGTATTGGGTCATTTATATGCTGCTGGTCTCTTCCTCTTCCTTACTCCTCCCCATTCACTAACAAAATACCACAGACGAGTAAATTAAAAAGTGATGAACTTTATTTCTAAGTTTAGAGAATGAAGTCCAAGACCAAGTCACTGAAGTTTCATGACTGGCAGGAACTTCTCTCTCCTTTTGATGTGGCATAAAAAAGCCTGTTCTTTATTATTTCTTACTAGGATGAAAATTAAGTACTATTCTCCATGTTTGTGAATATTTGAAAAATACTTCCTAAGCATCATTGTCTCAGTTAGGGTTTATATTGCTGTGAGAAAACACCATTCCCAAAGCATTGGAAGTAAAGTTTTTTATTGTTGTTTTTGTTTTTGTTTGTTTTGTTTTGTTTTTTCTGTCTTACATTCCACAGCACAGTCCATCCCTGAGGAGTGTCAGGGGAGAAACTCAAACATGTCAATTTCCTGGGGGCAGGAGCAGATATAGAGGCTGCTTACTAGCTAACTCCTCATAATTTGCCCAACCTACCTTGTTATAGCACCCCACCAAATCAAGGTATTGTCCACAGTAATCTGGTCCCCCCTATATTAACCTTTATTCAGAAAGTGCACTAAAGACTTGCTCATAGGTCAACCAAGTGACTGTATTTTGCAGAAGGTTCCTTCTGCAAAAAGGCCTCTATCTTGAGTTAGCTTGACACAAAATTAACCATCAAAATCATCATTACAAAATCCTTACTTCATAACTTAATTTTCTTGGTACTTTTTTTTATTAATTCAACTAGTGTTAGGACTCCTAATGCAAGGACAGACGACAATGTTAAAGAAACCCATAGAGCCTGGAGCACAATGTGTCAGAAGACATTCAATTTCAAGAAAATGAAAAGCTCATCCAACAATTTCCAACTCTGACAATGATTATATATGTCCTTAAATATTGTGCCATGACACCTACCTTGTCTCACCACTGTCTTCATCATGCATTCAATATGCTTATGAAATAGCTATTCTGTGCTACACAGTTGCAAGGAATGACATACCCAAGATTTGACTTTAGGAAAGGTTTTAATTCTTTTCAGTTTGAACTGTAACTAATTTTGGAGACACTGGAAACTGATTCCAATTCAATCCATGCCCTGTTTTATCTCATAGATTACACTTCCAATTGGTGGCCTTGGGAGTAAGTTCTAGAAATGAGATCCAAATAAGAATATAGAAAACTCTGGAATATATATCTCCTATCTTCCTTGGCTTACTACTGCCTTGAGTTAGAATATGATGTCTAACTATGGTAGCCCCTTATAGAGTATTAGTTAAAGATGTGTAACATTTGTTTATGCTGTGGAACGTTTGTTTGATGATGCAAAGATGTGTTGCATTCTTTTATGTTGCATTTGCTTAACTTTAGAAAACTGTTACATTGCCTGACTCAAACATCCAATTGGTTTAAAGAGGAACTGAACTGCCAATAGCGAGGCAAGAGAAGGGATAGACGGGACTGGAAGTCAGACATAATAAGTAGGAAGATAAATCTGGGGAGAAAAAAAGATCAAGGAGCAAGAAAAGGAGGAGAGGATGCCTCCATGGGCCAGACAACTAGCAACACAACAATCCATGGAGTAAGAAGCAAAGAATGGTATATAGAAATAGAGAAAGGTAAAAGCCCAGAGGCAAAAGATAGATGGAATAATTTAAGTTATGAAAAACTGGCAAGAAACAAGTCAAGCTAATGCTGGGCATTCATAAGTAATAATAAGTGTCTGTGTGTATTTATTTGGGAGCTGGTGGCAGGCCCCCAAAAGAGCAAAAAGTAAAATCAAGCAACAACAGCCTCTACATATTCCTGAGGGAACAGAAAAGGGACTCATGTTTTAAACCTTAAACATCTTAGATCACTAACATGATAGAGCTGTCTGACCAGTGTCAACACCTCCTGACTAACACTACTGTCATGTGATTTCTATTGTTTATCTAACACATTTATGGTCATATCTTCTGATATTCATACCTTAAGTATTCTTATTTGACATAACTGGCAAATACTTTTTCGTGCAGTGACCTTATTTGAGTTGATTCTAGATATTGACCTCGGTCTGGGTGAAGTAACGATACCGACTATGAGGATGAACTGCTATCTCTAAGAATTCAGTAGCAGTGGAGAGTGGAATAGCACTGCTCCAGTATAAGCTTTTTCTCTCATTAGAATTTACTTGATAGATATCAGCATCTTTGGCACTTCTGACTATGAGAGAGAAATCTGCTCAGCATGCCATTCAAGGGCTCCTGAGACTTACACATACAGGGAAAATCCAGACTTATTCAAGCACAGAGGTGACATTCAGGTCTTGTCACACTGAGCTCCTTTGGGACTGCCAGGCTGTGTTCAGGAGGTATGAGGAGAGCACTCCCATTGTTGTCCCTCCTCCCTCTGACTCTCCTCCCGGACTGGACTGAGTCTCTGCTGTTTTGATCAGAGCCTAAATTGCAGTCAAATCTGAATCTAATCAGCCTGCCAGATGAAAACCCTTAAAGTAACAAAGCAAGAAGATAAGGGGGCTGGAGAGATGGCTCTGAGGTTAAGAGCACTGATTGTTCTTCCAGAGGTCCTGAGTTCAGTTCCCAGCAACCATATGGTGGCTCACAACCATCTATAATGAGATCTGGTGCCCTCTTCTGGCCTGCAGACATACATGCAGACGGAACACTGTAAACAAAATAAATAAATAAATCTAAAAAAAAAGAAAGAAGATAAGTAACTTGTACTCAAGTTGAGCACAGATGTAGAAGATTTGTACACAAGACAGTAAATAGCTTAACAAAGCCTAGGACAAAGAAAAATAAAATGTATATTTTCAAACTCCCTGGCTGCAATCCTATGCTAATGAGAACACGCAACTAAGAATTTTCCAGAGCCAAGAAGACATGGCCACAGGCACTGGTTTCCATTCCACTGAAAGGACAAAGTTTTCCCTGACCTTGTTCAGATGCAGAAGAACCACACGCTCTTGGGATTTGTGTCTTTGTAGCTTTTACTCACATAAATCATTAAGTCACTTGAGTAATCTTTTATAGTGTTTCTCTAGGAATCATTTTTCTATATAAGATTTAATATATAGACACTTGTAACTCCAATAAGTATTTTTGTATCATGAATTAATATTTCCAGGAAACAGAGAAGAGTTAATAGATAGAAATCTATCTGCTAGTGGAACATTGATGTTGCTGGCACCTCTGGTATGGATTGTTGATGTAACCCCTTCTCATAGCAGAGAATAAGACTTTGATCTCCTCAAAGTATAAAAGTCTGGAGGTAATCCAAACAGTAACCTCAGTCCAAAATACTAGCATCCATCTACCCTTCAAGACTGGGCTTTTATATTGAAAGCCTTCTAAAACTGCACAAAACAAAGCAGCATCAATCAATACACGCAAACTCCAAGCAAAACATACCAACAACTACCCATCTAAGCCAGCCCCCATGTAAGTGCCTTCCAAAAAGTTCATTCAGCTTCTACTATGGAAATCTTATGAGTTACTCCTGAAAAGGAGACCAGAATTCCTGATTTTTGTCTGAGTGCTTTGACCGCACCTATAGTGGTATATTATTTATGCTTTAGTGAAGTTTCCCAGTGCATCCTCAGAGGGAGTCTGCTGCAGTAATTTGAAAGCCTGTAGAGGAATACTGCTTGGAATTCTGCAGCATTGTGCCTTGTGTCTACGTCTTTACTGATGTCTGAATGTAAGCATCACATTGTATGTACCCATGCTCGTTTCACATTCATGCAACTGAAAAGTCAAAAAGGGAGAAATGTTGTGAGGAATGGGGCTGCACTGTTCTTCACAGCAAATCTCCAGTCCATCTACTTTCCCATACTTCTCACATTCATTAATTTCAATGTCAACTTCACTACATTAAGGGATACTCAGACAGCTGGGAAGGCTTTATTTCTGACCATGTAAGGAAATTTTACCTTCATCCAAAGTATCTGAACACTCTCAAGTCTGCTGAGGCCTAGGAATACAAAATTTTCAACAAAAACATAGATTCTCTCTTTCTTGCTCTTCGAGAGCAGAGATATCCATCTTCTCCTGACTTCAAATAGCAGACCTGAGATCTGGGAAGAGGGTGAATGAAGCACTTGTGGGACTAAGTACAGACCCCAATATTCACATGAAAAAGCAAGGAACATATAATCCAAGCGCTGGGAAGGTAAAGATGGGTGAACCTGGCCTTTCTGGCCTGCTGGTCTAGATTAATAGGGAAACTCAAGGTCGAGTAAAAGATCCTGTCTCAAAAGTAGGTGAGACATATAAAAGAAGATACCTAATGACACCTACTGTCAACCTCTGGCTTCCACATACATGTTTACATATATATGTATGGTCACACTGATTGATATATATATGTAAAACACAGACATCTCTTTCTATTTCTCTGTCTCTCTTGCTTTGGCTATCTCTCACACACTCACAGAAACACACACACAAAACACACAGAACCACAAAGAAATGACTGTGGGAAGGGTACTTATAAGAGGAAGGGAAGTAGATAGAGAGAGCATGGAGGAGTAAGTGTGGCCAGAACACATTACACATGTGTATGAAATTGTATATAAAACCATATAGGGACTGCATTCCCAGCAACCAATTCAGAGAAAAAAAATTAGATAGAAATGTGTGTCTGTATGCATGTGTATATGTGTGTGTGTGCGAGAGTTTGTGTGTTTGTCTATGTATATACAAAACATTTACAACAGGTTATTTTGACCAGAAAAAATAATGTGTAACCTGGACTTTATGAACTAAATGAGTTCACTGTGATAATGTACACAAGAGACTATGATAAAAAATAAAATAAATTATTCAGAAACATTGTGAATGAATCTTTAAGTAATATCTTATGTTCAAAACAATACAACAAAAGAAAATATAAATTATAACCCCATCATATAAAGCCCAGATTGTAAAAACATAGTAATATTATTTATTGACCACCAATGACTATTGGAAAGTAAGATGGCCAAAAGAAAAAATTATGAACGGCCCTAGAGAAATCTGTGATGACAAATCTTCAGAGTATTCAGTGATATAAATATATATATAATTATTTATTTTAATTACAATTAGTCAATAGTAATCCAATAAAACACTGTTCAAAATGAAATGTGAGCAAAAATAAGTAATAGGAAGATCCATTTTATGTTTTAAATGGCTAAGAAAAAACTAGAAACACTATCAGGAAAAAATGTTATCCACATGCTAATAATTAGGAACTAAAGACATTCAGTACTTATTGAACATAGTTCTCAGAATTCAGATCATGAAGGAAGTATTCATATCTGGTCAAGCATTCCCTCTGAGTGAGAGTACAGAATTCAGATTTTAGGAAAGACAAAATATCTGCCTGGAATTTGCAAAATAGAACAGCAACAACAGAGTGATGCATGAGAGAAGAGAGTGCTATGTGAGAGGGGCAAAGTCTGTAGTTGGAGATTTCCTAGAAACTGTTCAATCAAAACATTCCAATCCCTCCTCAGTTTATCAGTGTTCTAAGAAACAGTTAGTCAAGTGAGATAATAACCAAATAGCACACGTGGCCACGCTCTATGCCCTTATCCTTGATAGAATTGTTGATTTACAGAAGAGTTTCAATTGGGTTGAAGGTCTTAACATTGTGATTCTGACTCCTGTGATTCTCTCTCTCTCTTCCTCTCTCTCCTTCTTAAATGCATACACACACAACATACACATACATATGCACACACACAATGCGCACATTCAGTCATGCAGTTACCTTTCTCCCCTAGGGGTCTTTTCTGTAATAACTGTTCAGAAATAGGAGAAGATGACATGGGCAGTGCAGACTTGGGTTCTCAGAGCTCTTACTTCAGTGGGAAGAGCCCAAGACCAAAAGCATAGAAACCTGTACATTGGTCATATCCCTTAGAACCCTTCCCTGGTAAATATATGAGTTTGAACCAAAGCCTCCATCATATACTGCCTATTATAGTAGAGATATAGAGTAGACAGTCGGGAGGAGAGGCCAGAGAACACATAGCACAACACCCAGTGAAGGCCTTCTTACTACATCATGCCAACCAGAGAACACACATCAATCACTGGCCTCCTTCTTTTTTGATAAGGCCATATTGTAGCTATCATGGACGATATTTTATGTCATAGCAGAAGAAGAATGTCAAACCCAGGCCCCTCCCCTTTTTGTAAAGCTGCTGTGGGATGTCTTTCTGTATGCTGTGAGTATGGGTTGCTCTCATTGGTTGATAAAGTGGCTTTGGCCTATGGCAAGGCAGAATAGAGCCAGGCTGAAAATCCAAGCTGAGATACAGGAGAAGAAAGACAGAGTATGGGGGACAACAACCAGTCACCAAGGAAGCAAGACATGTAAAAATAAAATAACGAGCAACAAAACAAAGTGGCAAAGCAAAGATAAAAAGTGTGGGATAAGCTGAGTGGTGGTGGCACACGCCTTTATTCCCAGTACTCAAGAGGCAGAGGCAGGCAAACCTCTGTGAGTTCGAGGCCAGCCTGGTCTACAAGAGCTAGTTCCAGGACAGGCCCCAAAGAGACAGAGAAACCCTGTCTCGAAAAATCAAAATAATGGTTAATTTAAATGTAACAGCTAGCTAATAATAAGACTGAACCATTGTTCAAACATTGATTAATATATACCTTTCAGTGATTATTTGAAAATGGCTGCTGGAAAGGGTATAGCAGAGAAGACCTCCACCTATATTTGGCACTTCATCCCGTGGCACATACTTCCACATAAGAACAGAGAAAGCTTAAGAAAGTTTCTGACTGCGTAGAACTAGACCAACACTGGACTTTCTGATCTACCAGTCTCGAGACAGAAGCAGCACAGAGGTGTGTCTCCTTACAGCTGCCTGCAGGATAGAGCCTCTGCTAGTCATCATGAGCTAAACTGTGTGATCAGTTTCTCAGTCTCACACAGGCTGCAGTACAGAAAGACTAAGAAATCACATGCTATATGATCGATTTAGCTTTTGCTTATACAACAAAAAAGTTAAAAGATACACAATAAAAAGACGTCCAGGTAGAAAAACTGTAAACAGGTTCCAATATGTTTTACAATGTTTGTAGGATTAAAAAAAATAAAAAGGGTATCAACACTTATAGAAAGGAATAGTTTAAAAATAATATAGGAAGTTCTTTTTAAAAAGAAATAAAATTAGAAACATAATCCACATAGAGATGAAATTTATAGGGAGTTTATCAGGATATGGATCCTGAGTTGTATTGTATTGATTTTGATTTTTTTGAATGCTTACAAGCAAACAACAGCTGCTGAGAGACATGGGATTGAAATAGAGGCTGATAAAACACACCAACCTAAATATTTTTAAATGCCTCAACTTTAAAACAGAAGTCAAAAATGTATTTCTAAAACGGAACTTAAAAGATGCACTGCTTGGGAGAAGCAGTTTTCCTTTTCTTTCCACAGGAAACAAGAGGTTATGGAGTTTTTTTCCAAGTTAAGATGGACCAGATTTGATCAAGGGATTTCTCCAGAACCTTGACTGATGATATCTATCAACAAAAGTTGTAACTGGTCTTCCCAGGAATTGGTCATTATCTCAAATTTTCTCAGGGTCCCCATAAGGTAAGCCTCGTCCAACACTCAGCAGGAAGTAGTCAAGAAAAGTATGCCCAAATTGTCAAGACATTGTTTATAAATGTTTATTTTCATTTAAGAGGGGATGGTTATAAATTGTTATTGGTCCTAGTAAATTTCTTATAAAACAAGCAAAGGGGATATGACATAGAAATGATAGAGGAAAGCGTAGATTATTGATTTGACTTAAATCCAAAAATAACTGTTAATTTAAAAATACTTTGCATTAGCATGAATTTAGTTTACTGATACAAATTTAAAGTCAAGTTTCTTATTTTGTATATATACTTTTTATTCTTGTTTAAGGCATTACATTTATGCAGCGCATTTAAAATATAATATATAATTAAAATACAGATAGATAGTTATTTTTTATAATAGTCAAACTCATATTCTTATTATTTAGGTTTTCTAGGTATACAAAGATTTATTTCAATTAGGTAGATAATCTTCAGACACTTTATAGACCTACAGAATGTGGCACATAAAATACTTTAAGAACTGAGACTTTTAACAACAGAGACATTTCTACTCCTGGCAGCAACTATTACTTCAAAGAGGATGATGGGCATCAAAGGAACTCCTTATGGAAATTGCTTTCAATGTGGCAACTATAGACTCTTGGGCAAGAAAATCAATTTGCCTGGACTGCTAGAGAGTATGCTACATAAACTGGACATGCAGGACCCACAGGAAAGTAAACTTTGCCAAAACAAGGCAGGCTGGTCCTTCAGGTTCCTATTTCAAGAAAAAACTGCCAGACTGCAGGACACAGAGAAAAGTGACTGATGAACTTTGCTAATATTAGCAGGATAGTCCTTCTAATTTCCTGTTTCACTGAAAAGTCTGCCAGGTAATACAGACCTGTAGGCTGAAGATTGATAGCCCAACATTACATAAGAATTTTGGGAGAATTTTGGGAGAATGTACACTCACAGTCTCTGTTATTTCAAGAGTTTGGATGTTGCTTGTAACAAAACTTCCAATTTATTCTGGGAATAGTCCATCTCTGGGATCTTTGATGGAGTTGAAGACCAGACAGTGACAATTGTACTTTTCCTTAGTTAGGATGAAAAGTAACTTGATATGAAACTTTAGATTCACCAAGATAGGATAGAGGATAAAATATTTTCTTTAATTTTGCCAAATACAAATAGACTAGATATTATAACTTTAATTCTTACTTGATAACTGTTTTGTTATATATAATTTAACTATCTTAAAGTTAAAAACTTTCCTTTTATTAGAAATAAAAGGATAAATGCTGTGGAATATCTTTTCTTACGATGTAAATATGTGTTGCTATCATTGGTTAATAAGCAAATCAGCTTTGGTCTAGGACAAAGCAGCATAGAGTCAGGTAGGAAATCCAAGCAGAGATACAGGAGAAGAAGGGTGAATCTTGGAGAAACCGGACAATTCTGAGGAAGAGAGACATGTAAAAAATAAGGTAACAAGCCATGAACCATGTGGAAAGCATAGAATAAAAAATATCAGTTAATTTAAATGTAATAGCTAGCTAATAATAAGCCCAAGCCATTGACCAAACACTTTTGAATACTATAAGTCTCTGAGTGATTATTTGGAAGCAGCTGTGAGACCTGACAAAAGAGAAAAGCCTACATATACATAAAGCCATACTGTGATCATCATGAAGGTCATCACATGCTATAACGGAACAAGAAAGTTAGCACCAAGCACCCTTCATTTTCTGTGAAGCCTTATAGTACCTGTGTTGGAGGCCCCTCTTTGTGGACTTCTTTTAACTTTAATTATATCTCAAAAATCCCACCTGAAAGTGTCATTAATATGTAAACATTGGAATTAAGTTTCTAACACATGGATTTGGGAGGACGGATTAAGCCACAGCAGGAAAACAAGTATGGATTGATAAAATGAATTTCCTATAAGTCCTAACATACAACAGACATTGGACATTTGAGTCACAGCATGAATTTTTCTCCTCTAATATATGTAACGTTATGTAATAAATCCAAGTAATTGTCTGACATTTCCACATGCAAAATTAAAATAGACGTTGGAAGACCAAACACTGGGATGTAGACTGCAACCATTTCTCCCTTCTGAGACCCAGTCTATCATGGCTGAAGTAGGCCAATGTGTCTGGATATAGTCTGATAAAATCAGGGAAAATTTACAACCAAGCACAGTACTTGAGATGTTCACACTAACTATCATTTTCCAATATTTATTCACTTAATTCATCAACAAACAGCCAATGAAAACTATGTCCCCTTTTCAATGTACCATGTTTGCATAGAAGCTTGGGGCATGAGGGGTAACTTGGAAAAAGGAGCTCTTGGGTGATAAAGAATCTTCATTTGAATTAAGAAACCTTATATTAAAATAAAAGAGGTAAAAATGAAGTTTTCAAAACCTGTGCATTGAGAGGAAGTTAGGATAGTGTAGCATTTCCTGTGAAGAAGGGCAAGACATACTCAGGGCTCTGAGGTTTGAATGACACATCTGACTGCAGTCTCCAAATATGATATCATGATAACGCTGATATCACAGCACCAATTAAAGTGCTCTGCCTTCAAAAGGCCCCTTCTGACCCTTTAGCCACAGCAGTATAATCTGTCAATTTGAACTAGGCTTAGGAGGCAGTCCTTCCCAATGCATGTAGCCACAGCTCCACCATGTGTCGGTTCATCATATGTACAGTTCCCTTGTCAGAGGCACAGTTCAATGCCTTCCTTCAATAAACCTCTGCCCAGTTTGCTAGGTTTGGAGGCAACAGGGGGCACAGACAGCCTTCACAGCCTTGAATCTCCCTCTAGTTCCACTACAGAGCTACAGTTTATCCCAAGCTGAAGAACACAGGTATCACAGCTTTGGCATGGGGACTTTCTGACACAACAGAGAGGAAATAATGCCCACAGTTTATTCATAATAGAAGGTAAAAAAAATTCTAGGTTTGTGAATGTACAACAAGGGTGGATGCAATATAATTTGGATGACTGGTATACCATATGTTTTGGCCAAATCAAAAAAGTAAATAGCCTAAGTAGAGAAATTCACCATATTTATTTTTATTTCATTTGCCTGTGTGCCTCTATGTACATGTAAATGACAAATGCTCATTCATTTCCCGACTGCCCAGACCTGAATAATCACACAGTAACTGTATTAATTGCCAACCTCTTTGGCCAATGACTCAGGTATATTCCTAGATACCTCTTTCATCTTAATAAACAATTTCTGTTAATCTATGTATCACAACAAGGCTGTGGCCCGCCAGTGAGTTTATATGTAACAAGAGTACATATAAATGGCATTGTAATTGTGGGTTTGATAGACATGGGTGTGGATGTGAGTAACATTACTCCAGATTTTTGGCATCCAAATTGGTCTCCTCAAGAGGTAGATGTACAATTCCTAAGAATTGGAACCCTATCTCAAGTGAAACAAAGCATGGGATGGGTTGAATGCATAGGGCCAGAAGGACAGAGAGGAAGGCTAAGGCCATATGTTGCTAATATTGCAGTGAATTTATGGGGTCATGACCTGCTGCATAAATACATTCCTGCAGTCCCAGGGACTCATTATTCTGGGAAGGATATTATAAGGTACCATACACAAAGGTCACCAGCCATTCAGGCTGTAGAAGAACACAAAGCAACTAGCAAACCTTTAGAAGGACCAACAGCCCTACCTTTAAATGGTTAACTGAGAAACCAATATGAGTTAAGCAGTGGTCTCTAACTGAAGAAAACCTGCAGGCTCTAGAACAGCTGGTACAGGAGCAACTAGATGCTCGCAATATTGAAAAATAAACCAGCCCTTGGAATTCTTCTGTATTTATTGTTAAAAAGAAATCTGGTAAATGGAGAATGGTGACAGATCTAAGATCTGTCAATAAGGTAATTCAACCCATGTGCCCTCTACAATCTGGAATTCCTCTGCCTTCTCTATTACCAAAAGGATGGCCTCTTATAGTTATTGATTTAAAAGACTGTTTCCTCACTATACCCTTACAAGAAAGGGACAGAGAAAAATTTGCCTTCACTGTGCCTATTTATAATAATTCTCAACCTACTAGGAGATACCAGAGACCATCCTCCCACAGGGAATCCTTAATGTCCCCACCCTATGCCAATACTTTGTAAGTCAGCTATTGAAAATAATACCTAAAAAAATTTCCTAAACCTATAATTTACCATTACATGGATGACATTTTGCTATCTGATTCTAACGTAGATACTTTAGAAAGAATGTTTGAAGAAGTAATGAAAGTTTTGCCAAAACAGGTATTACAAATTGCTCCTGAAAAAATACAGAGAGGAAATTCTGTCAATCACGTAAGTTATATATAGGTTTACAGAACATTAGAACACAAAAGGCACAAATTAGGAGAGACTGATTGCATACACTTAATGACTTTCAAAGATTGTTAGGAGACATTTTCTGTCTACAATCAGCTATTGAGCTGACACCTGATCTAATATTTCATTTAAACAAAATCTTAGATGGTGACAAAGATTTACATAGGGAATTAACAGCTGAAGCAGAGAAGAAATTAAGTTGAAGAAAAATTGCAGGAGGCACATGTGGATAGGGTGAATCCAAATCTTAATTGCATTCTAGTCATATTGCCTTCCAGAATTTCCCCTACAGGAATTTAAATGCAAAGGGAAGATATTATCATAGAGTGGATATTTTTACTACATAAACCAAGTAAAAAATTAATAACTTATGTGTAAAAAGTCTCTGAATTAATTATATAAGGAAAATTGAGACTTTGTCAACTAGCAGGTATAGACTCAGCACAGATTATAGTGCCTTTTACTACTGATAAAATTTTAAAATTATGGGAAGACAACAAACCTTGGCAAAGAGCTTGTGCTAATTTTTTAGGAGAGATTAATAGCAATTATCCCAAAAGTAATAGAATTAAACTTATAAAGAGAACTACTTGGAACCTTCTATGAATTGTATGGGACACACAAGTAACTGGAGCCCATACATTCTATACTGATGTAAATAAAATGGGAAATGCAGGTGACAAATCAGAAGATTTAAGTAAGGTGGAACAAAACTCATATAACTCTGTCCAAAAGGCAGAATTATATGCTATTCTCATGGTACTAAAGAATTTTAAAGAACCTTTTAATATAGTTACTGATTCATAATATGCATATTGAAACCACTCAATTTATACCAGATGATAATGAATTGACTTCATTATTCATACAGGTTCAGGATATAACTGGGTATAGGCCCTCTCCCATATACATAACACACATCTGATACCATATGAGTCTTCCAGGTCCTCTAGCACAATGTAATGCAGAAATTAATCAATTATTGGTTGGAAGTGTTGAAGGCCTCAGAATTTCATAAGAAACATCATGTCAATAGCAAATGTTTGAAAAAGTGTTTTCTATTACATGGCAACAAGCTAAAGAGATTATAAAGAGGTGTCCAACTTGATCATTCTATAACCAAAAACTACTACCTGTAAGGAGTAACCCAAAGGGTACTCAAATGAATAAAATCTGGCAGATGGATGTGTTCCACTTTGTAGATTTTGGAAAATTAAAATATATAAACCACACCATAGACACTTATTCATGTTTCCAATGGGCAACTGCTTTGAACTCAGAGAAGGCTGATTCAGTAATCACACATTTATTAGATGTTATGGCCATCATGGCTATACCTCCACAAAGAAAGACAGATAATAGTCCAGCATATATCTCAAAAACAAAACAGTTTTTTGCTTATTATAATACAAAGCATATTAAGGTATACCAAACAATCTTACAGGCCAGGAAGTTATAGAAAGATCAAATTGAACTATAAAGGATATGGTAAACAAAAATATGGGGGATAAAAAATACCCCCATAAATAGATTACATAATGCTTTATTAACCTTAAGTTTTTTTAACACTAATGAGAAAGGAACAACAGCAGCAGAGAGATATTGGATAATTAAAAAGTCTTCTGAGTTAAATCAGCTGGTGTATTTCAAGGATGTGTTGACCTCACAATGGAAACCAGGAGATGTGTACGTTAAGGAAAAGATTTCACTGTATTTCCACAGAAGAAGAAAAGTTGTGGATACCATCAAAATTAATAAAGATTCGGTTTGAAAAAGAGAAATCTCTTGAGAAAGAAAAATGATGGCTCATCCATAGAGGTGACAACTATACAGGTGGTAAGGAAACCTCATAAGGGTTGGGTCAGGGTTCTGTTCTTACCTTTGCAGGAAAATACTCATCTTCAAAAAATCAAGAAACTCTGGGCATCTCGATGCCTAAAGAGGAAAGAATAATTATCCAGATAGGATCACAAAGCAAATAGAATTATGACTTATGAGTACACGTTATCTGAGAGTAAGAACCTCTGAACATAAACTAGAATAATAGTCATGATTCACTTAAAAATCAAAGCTGGCTTTGGAGTTGGACAGTGGCTCTGTTCTTCTCTAAATCCAAGCATGTTGTTAAAATAAAAATTTAGGGTTTCTGTCTCATGTCAGGAGCCATGGTATGGGATAGAAAGAATTTAGAAAAAAATTTTACTTTTCTTCATACCTATTTTTGTCTGTATCATACTTTTCATTGAATATACATCTATATAAATAATGTTTAAGTTTTCCACAATGAACAATAAATTTTCCTGCAGTAATCTTTGAAGTTTCCAGGAAGAAGATGGGTCCAAACAACAACTATTCCACCTATAACATCATGAGGCTGATAGCGTTACTACAAGACCTGTTTTGGGTACCAGCTTCTCAAGATGATTCCAACTTGCTTAGCTAAAATGGTGCACCTTTTTACAACATTCTGGCCAGAACTCCAAATAGGAAACTCAGAAAACCTACTGAACACTAAGAGATTATTTGCAATTATACCAGACAGTAATCTTGAAACTTAACCATCATTTTACTTTCACAGGATCCCATAGAAAGAGCATCACCCCATGACAGCTGGAAGTAATTCTAGAAGACAATGTCCCCTCTCCCAACAAAGTTTGTCCTCAGGATTAGGGATATCAATTAGGTATTGATTATTATTGGTATAGGGTTGTGGGATAGGGAGGAAATTATGTAGGCTCAGGGATCTTTTTGAAAAAGGGGGTGAAATTGGATGGGATAATAGATTAGTATGAGCTTACTCACACTAATAATAACAGTGAATAATAGAGTGAATGCTTGTGAGCCATTATTTATAGGCAATTTACATTGGTATAAATTATTTGTATCAATAAATTATATTGATACAAATAAATTATATTAAATATGTTCCTATTTTTGTCTATAATATTTGCATACCTAGGCAAAGTTATTTTGTCAAATTGTATGCATGCATACTTCTACCTCTGCTTAAGACATTTTGTAAATTGATACATTTTGAGGTCATTGTCCTCATTTGTTGCACACTTGGTTAAAAATTGGTTACTATTCTAATATGAAGTCTTAGTCTTTAAGTTACATAGATATTAAGAATTGTTGGTCCATAGTCATCCATGTTTGTCATACTTATAATTAGACTAATCAGGTTCTTTAGATACATAGAGATTATATTTTGCATAGATAGGTAATCTTCAACCACTTCAAAGAGCTGTAGAATATGGCATTTAAATAACTTAGGGTTCTGTTCATGTGAGACACAATTACTCCTGGCAGCACCAATCTATCCCGAGAAAATGTTGAGCACCGAAGACACTCCACTTGGAGCTTGTTTTCTTCTTGGAAAAACTGGCCTTTGGGCAAGAAACTGCCCATGCATCGACCACTGACAAAATGCAGGATGCCTGCACAGGACAAGCAGGATACAAGAAAAAAGACTGTCAGATCCTGCCAAGACAGGGTACGATGGTTTTGAAAAATTTCCTGCCTCTGAAAAAGGTCTGTTAGCTATTCTAGGCTTTAGCCAAAGTTGGTTGCTCCAACGTTGCAAATGAGACTTAGGGTGATTGCCCAGGTAGCTAGTTTTCTGTCATTTGTTGCATATTTTGGGAGTTGCTTGGTTGTACTTCCTGCTTACTTAAGTAATATTTCGCTTCTCGGGTCTTCGATGGGGTTGAAGACTAGATAGTCATAGTTACTTTCCTCTCATGACTTTACCAAGTTATTTATAATATAAGACTTAGAATCCTTAAGATAGGATAATTATTGAAATATTTATCATGTTTTTTACTTGATATTGTTTATGCTGGTTATAATTCTAATTTTTATACTTGATATTTGCTCTTATTGTATATAATTTTGTATTAGGGTTAGAACTCTCTTATTTAAAAAAGGGGGGAATGTGCTGTAAGAAAATCCTCGAACTCCAGATCCACCTGCCTCTGCCTCCTTCAGCAAATCCTACCGGCCTGCGCCACCAGAACCGGCATTTTTCTATGCCAATGCTTGTCTCCGCAACACAGAAAACTTCCTCTCTAAATTCACTTATTTATTTGTAGACATACATGTACACATTTTTAAAAATCAGAATCAAGAACAATCATTTATAAGAAAATTCAGTAGGGAAAACGCTTTATTTTAAACACCATATTGCAGGGATGAAAAATTATCATACTTTCATAAGATCAACACTCCACTCTCCCCAAGCACCTTGATGTTCAGGCAAATCATCAACACACTCCTCATCCAAGAACACAGCACACAGATGCCACTCAGAAAGTTTTATCTCCTTCACTTTTGCTAAATGAAATCGATTTTTCTCCAAACATCTCTTCCAAGAGACTACCCCAGTGGCCAAGGTCTGTGTACTGATAACCTAGGGATGGCATCATCAACACATGATTTCTCACCAAGGTTTAACTTTTCTTTTTAGATAATAGATCCTCATAGTTAAAAATGAAGCAGAAGTGACAGAGGTAATAGAATAAATAAGAACATTAAGGTGTAGACAGATGTTTCTGTCCTGCCTAGTCTAGCAGCCATTCAGTCACAAAGAAACACACAGAGGCTTATATTAGTTAAAACTGTCTGTTAGCTCAGGATTATTATTAACTAGCTCTTACAACTTAAATTAACCAACAACTCTTCTCTATGTTTAGCCATGAGGCTTGGTACCTTTTCTCAGTAAGTCATTCTCTTCTTACTTCCTCTATGCCTTGGTGGTAACCGCACCTCTTCCTTTCCTTTTTGCCAAAATTCTCTGTATTTCCTCCCTGGTCACTGGCCAATCAGCATTTTATTAACCTAACATGAGTGACAAATCTTTACAGTGTACAAGAGCATTATCCCACAGCACTAAGTTACCTGAAATGCTAATCTGTAGCTGCTTTGAGCTAAAACTATAGACTTGACTTCTTTCTGCACCTGGGGACTCTAGTACCCTCCTATGGCCCTGTGTCTCCTCCCTCTTACTTGTCTTCATAAGGTGTCCCTCCCCTTCAAAGCTTCCAGTGGGAATTAGATGGCCTGTAACAAACACTGCAGCGGCCTCATGGTCTGATTGGCTCAGCTCACTGTCATTCCTATCCTGGTGCTGCCTATTCTCAAGTTCATACTCCTGTTACCTAGGAAATCCCAGGCACTATGAAAACCCAAGCTGTTTGTTCTGGAAGAAATGGCAGGCAGAAGTTCTGTTGGCAATTGTTGAGTTTCTAACACAGCATCAACGCTGGTCTCCCACGTTTAAAAAGAAATGTTTGGTAAATTGTCTGAATTGTTTCAGTGGCTCCCTCCTCTACAAGGCTGACCCGTGAATGCTCTATTGCAGGTGAGGCATAAAACCACAAGCAGCAAACAGAGGTAATTATAGGTAATGTCTTCTGAGTGTTTCTACATTCACACACTGAGAAGGTACATTTTCCACATTTTTGGTTTGATTTGCTTTGGTTTTGTTTTGGCTTCTATATTTTAATTCTTTATTATTATTAATTTATAATACAACTATATTTTACATACCAATCCCAGTTCCCTCTCCCTCCATATTTCTGACTCAGCCCACCCCACCCCCATCCACACCACAGAGAGGGTGAAGCTTCCATGAGGAGTCAACAAAGCCTGTCATATTAGTTGAGGCTGTATCAAGGACCTCCCCTCTGTACCTAAACTGAACAAGTTATCCCTTCATAGGGAATTGGCTCCAACGAGCCAGTTCATGCACTAGGGATAAATACTGGTACCATTACTTGTGACCACACAAACTGTCCAAGCCACACAATTATCACCTACACTTTGATTCTTTATTCTGCATTCACTTCACACTTGTTCTTAGCAATACACTTGCCACAGCAAAATCAGACTAATTGGTTGATGCTGTTGTGGATTTATAAAAGTCACATTTCTTACACTGAGTACCTATGACATCTACCCTCCCTCCATACAGCCACACCAGGCTCCCTCCATCCAGGAATCATACAAGGAACTAGAAGCACAACATTCTAGAAAAGCCTCCCTTACATTTTCTGTTATGTAGTTTACCTCATGTGTATTCTCAGAGAAGGCTGGTCGTTGATTTTTAGATCATTTAAATAAATAGTATAATTTCTAAGATTTGGCATAGACATCAAACAAGAAGATTTATTTTTTAAAAAATGTCAACATTAGTTGAGGTGATTACTGATGGAATGATATGAGGAGCACGAACAAAAACGCCTGCTCAAATCTGCTTTCCTTCTCTCTTTCTGAGTCAGAAGCTACTCCAGGGAGTCCTTCCAGTAGGACATGGTACTTAAGACGTTAAGAGAAAGTGTAGACACAACAGGGATCCTGAGTGCTTCCGACTTCCATCCTGGAGTAGTCTGAGCATCTTCACACAGCACTAGGCATTCCACTTAAAGTACCTTCAGCTGTGTCATTTTACTTTTACCGAGTGAAATTATGAGCCTAACAGAGTTCATCTGTACATACCAACCGCTAAAACAAGAACCACCACCAAGGACAGAGAAATCTTGCCTTTAATTGTTCAGTAAATGATGAAAGAAAACTGGGCGCTCTCAGAGCTCCAGGAGAAGTATTGTTCATCTTTGAATCTCCTGAAGTCCCCATCACAGTACCCTGCACAACCTTGAAATTAATCAAGGTTGGTTAATCAAATTGTTGAACCATATGAAAAATATTCATATTCTGAACATTTAAAATGAAAATCAGTCTTTCACAAACAGCTACTTCCTTACACTAAGCAGATTTTTATCAATTAAATTATTTCTTTAACAACTTCCTACATGGACATAATGCATCCTGATTACTCCAACATCCCCTTATCTCCCTATAGTTCCCTCCTCCCTCCCAGGTTCATGGCCTTGGGTCTCATTTTATGACTAATTCATTTTAATGAGGGTTATTGTATAACTACTGGATTGGAGCTATCCATTGGGGACTGATGGAGTCTCCGGGGGATACAGAAGATAATCACTCCCCTCTCCCAGGATATAGCATCAGCTAATTCAGCACTGAGGAGCAGGTCCCTTTAGTCCCCCCTCCATCTGTGCCTGGCTGTTATTGGTCATCACTCAGGTGTTTATTCTCCTTAAATTCTTTCTTCTTATTTGTTTTGTTTTGCTTTGCTTCTTTGTGTATATTTTAAACTCCTTGTGTTTTGATGAAGTTTACAATTTCCTTTAAACTATGAATCCTGGGATTCATCCAAGTAATTCTCAGTGGCAAGCACATCTATAAACCTCATAGGTTTGGGGCTGAGATGCTGCCTTGATGTTTTATATATTGGTACTTTGTGATGAGATCCCATCATGGTGACTGCTTTTGTCAGTTCGGTGTCATATGTGAGCAGAGCAGATTGGGCAGGAGAATGGTGGGGTCTGGGAGTCAGGTGTGGCTTGTGTGGAATGACATCAGGCAGACAGAGGGGCAGGGCTGCTCCCTGCCCCTCTTCAAATTCCACATTTTCAAAAAATCTTGGTTCCTTTTCATGGGAAATGGTATTTAGAGACTGGAAAATACTACCTAGGTCTACTCTTTGTTATCAAAAGACCACTGCTTTCATTTTCAGCTTTCTATTGGTCAGATCTAGGTACTAACAGGTTAGCTGAGATTATAAAAATGTCACATCTATACCTCTGTGTTGCATTCTTATTTTTACAAGATAAATTATGAATTTAGGGTCACCTCTTAAGCTGAAATATAACCCTATATGGAAACCTTGTTACTCTTCTCAAATATCCATTTTGTTTTTTCTTCTTATTCTGAGAAGTTGCTAAGCTCCATAACCCACTTTTTAAAATTGATTTTTATTGAGCTCTACATTTTTCTCTGCTCCCCTCCCTGCCTCTCCCCTCCACACTTCAACCCTCCCCCAAGGTACCCATGCTCCAAATTTACACAGGAGATCTTGTCTTTTTATACTTCCCATGTAGATTAGATCTATGTAAGTCTCTCTTAGTGTCCTCGATGTGGTATATTTACACAATGGAGTGCTACACAGCAGAAAAAATAACGACATCGTGATCTTTGCAGGAAAATGGATGGAACTAGAAAACATTATTTTGAGTGAGGTAACCCAGACACAGAAAGACAATTATCACATGTACTCATTCATAGGTGGTTTTTAAAAATAAAGCAAAGAAATCCAACCTACAACTACAATCCCAGAGAACTTAGACAAATGTCCATTTTGAATTCTCCTTTAAGTATCTGTAAAACCTCTCAATGCTATCAAATTATTTACTTATTCATTTTCTCAACCTATGTGAAGATAATGCATTCTCAAATGATAATCCACACAACTATGAAACACAAATAATAAAATGCAAGCCCTTTGCAATATATTTCTCTGTAATCTGACAATTTAATGATAAAATTATACTATCTCAACTGGCATTTTATTAGTTTTTTTCTGTTTTTCATATTTATAAATATGCTGGTGAGAGTAAATACATTCATTTCTATATATAAGTAAGTTTAAGGTTTTAACTATTTTTTATATTTTAATTTGCTTTGGTTTTATCTATTTTTTATTTTTATTGTGTTATATATATTATCCCATCTTCCCTTCTACCCTTTTCTGTGACCCCCACACTCCCATTTTCTCAGGATATCTTGCCTTTTTTTCTTCCTATGTAGATCCATGCATAAATCTCTAAGGGAACTCTTTGTTGTCTATATTTTCTGGGATTTTGGACTGTAGGCTGGTTTTTCTTTGTTTTATGTATAAAAACCACTTATGAGTGAGTATATATTATATTCATATTTATGGATCTGGGTTACCTCACTCAGTATGGTTTTTTTCTAGACCCATCTCTTTGCCTGCAAATATCAAGAAGTCATTAATTTTAACTGCTGAGTAGTACTCCATTGTGTAAATGTAGCACATTTTCTTTAACCATTCTTCGGTTGAGAGGCACCTAGGTTGTTTCCAGGTTCTGGCTGTTATGAATAATGTTACTATGAACATAGTTGACTACATGTCCTTGTGGTATGATTGAGCATCCTTTGGGTATACACCCAACAGTGGTATTGCTGGGTCTTGAGGTAGATTGTTTCTAATTTTCTGAGAAATCGCCATACTAATTACAAAGCAGCTGTACAAATTTGCACTCCTACCAGGAATGTAGGAGTTTTCCCTTTACCCGACATCCTCCCCAGCACAAGCTTTAATCAGTGTTTTTTATCTTGGCCATTATCACAGGTGTAGGGTGGAATCTTAACTTAAGAGTTAACATGTTTTATATATACAATTCTAGCTCACCTACAAATCCCTGTATGTAGTGTGAACTGTGACATGGGATCCTTATCCACACACTGCACATGATCCCTCACATGATTTTCCCATGTATATTTGTTTTGAGAATTATATTTTATGGAAGAAAGTTCACACATTATTTGTTGTCCCTTAACTCCTACCATCTTGAAAAAATAAGACATTTTATATTTATCACTTTACTTTGTATCTCCTTACTTAACAACACTGAATTCATTCTGTATCAATGTATAAATCTCATGTTTATTCTATTTTATATATAGCTGTTACTCCAATAATTGGATAGACTGTAGTTTCTTTTCTTTCCTTATGTAAATTACTAACACATTAGGAAATAAGTCTTTCATAACAATCATATCAAAAAATGATTTCTTCCAACCCTTCAATCTTCTGTTAACTTTATTTGTTATTTTATTCATCATCCAGTAAAATGTATTTACTTCATTTGTATATTGTCATTTTCAGGCAAACTGGTTCTTATTAAATCCTGGGATTGGCTGATCCTCCCTAACAGGGTAACAGCAGCAGTAGAACAGAACACTCTAGGCAATCTGAACTCTAAAGAGAGATTATATGGTATGAAAAATAAAGGAGTAAGTAGAATTTGTCAAATGTGTGGTTTTATCTCAAATGATTGTAGAAATAAGAGTCAGAGACTAGAAGTCACAGAGAGGATGACACTCTCATAGCACTGTGAAAGGAGTAAAAAGAAACAATGACTGGGAAAGGAAGGTTTGTACTAGAGGAAGGGGATCCAGGGGATGAGGAGTCCCCAGCAGTCAATGTACTGTATGAGGATTATGAGAAAGACGGAAAATAGTGAGGACAACTGAAGGTCCACCAGCAGGGAGAGGGAAAGAGGAGAACCCTGGGAGTTCCTTGTGCTAGGGAACAGGGAAGCCTTTAAAGAGACAGAGTTCCCAAGTCCACCCACAAGCCAAACCTAACATTATGCCTTCTTTTCCTTCCTAGCCACACCCAGGCGCCTGAGCAACAAGCCCAGCACTTTCTTCAACAGCCACAAGGTGGCCAGAGTGAGGCCCAGCAGGAACAATAGGACATCCAGCAGGTGCTGCACAGGCCATGGCTGTTGAAAGCCATGGGGCTTTAGATGTGCTCCTCCCCCTGTTTGTAGGATGTGGTCAATCCAGCCCACCAGACGCTGGGAAGGTGTGAGGGGGTGGGAGCGCCTGATCGCCCTGGCAGTCATTGCTGCAGTCTTGTACCTATGGGCAGACACAGAGAGAATGTGTTACTAATGTGCTATGCCAGTTCTTGAGACCTTATAACATAAACACACACACACACACACACACACAGACACACTCGCTCACACTTTTCCTAGTATATACCCATCTTCAAAGAAAATTGTTAGCATGTACTTAACTCTGTCTACCTGAATCCCCATTAAATGTACAAAAAAAGCTGAAAGTCAAACCTTATACAGAGGATCAAAATGAACCTTTGAAGGAAAATTTTTAAAAATAACTATGTTTGTAAGAATTGCAGCTATGATACTGAAGTATTGTTCACATTAAGTATATTTGAACTTATGTGAATGTTATAAGGAGTGTTGCAAGGAGAGGGGACCCTTTGTTCTTCCCTGACACCTGGCTAGCTTAACCCCCTAAATAACCACACAGAAATTGTATTAATTAAATCACTGCCTGGTCCATGATCTCTAGCCTCTTATTGGTTAACTCTCACATCTTGATTTAACCCATTTCTAATAATCTGTATATCACCACGAGGTCGTGGCTTAACAGGAAAGATTCAGCATGTCTGACCTGGCGGCTCCATGGCTGCTCTCTGACTCTGCTTTCTTCCTCCCAGAATTCAGTTCTGTCTTCTCAGCCTACCTAAGTTCTGCCCTATCAGGCCAAGCAGTTTCTTTATTGACTAACCAATGAAAACAACACATAAACAGAAGGACCTCCTACACCATTTCCCCTTTTCTGTTTAAAAAGGAAAAGAAGGCTTTAACTTAAACATAGAAAAATTACATATAACAAAACAGGTATCAAATAAGAATTACAGTTTTAATACTTATATTTACTTTATCTTTTATCATAACTAAGGAGAATTATAACTGTAAATTATTTAACTCCATCAAAGACTCCAGAAGGATATAATATTATCTAAGTAAACAGAAAGTGCATTGTAAGCAACTTCCAAAACTCTAGAAATGACAGAGACATCTCGCTGCCTGGACAGTCACACAAAGTTCTTCTGTACAGTTGAGGCGTCCATCTTCAGCCTACAGGCCCATAGTATCCAAGAGTAGTTTCTTGCCCAAATGGCTAGCAAACTCCATCAGGAGCCTCTACGATGCCCATCTTCCTCTTGAAGTAGCTGGGTGATTGCTTGCCCAGGTAGCCAGTTGTCTCTGTCATATATTGCTAGCTTTGGAAGCTACTTGATTGTACTTCCTGCCTGCTCAAGTAATATTATCTCCCTTCTCAGGACTTTGATGGAGTTGAAGATTAGATACTCATAGTTACTTTCCTCTTATGATCCAGCCAAGCCATTTCCAATACAAGACTTAGTCTCCTTAGGATAAAATGTTTATTAAAACATTTAACATATGTTCCTTGCTTAATATTGTGTATGCTGATTGTAATTCTAATCTTATACTTGATATCTGTTTCTAGTGTATATTGTTTTGTATCGGGTTTGGAACTCTCTTACTTAAACAAAAGGGGGAGGTGCTGGGGGAGCTCCTTCTGCTCCTTCAGCCAATAGCTTTTAAGATACCAGCCCACTTGGGTGTGGGCTCTTTCACCTTAAAAAGCAGCAGTAGCCATGCTTGGTCTCTCTTGCTTCAGACTCTGCTTATGGCTACTAGATTCCTTTCCTGGTTGCGCAGAAGTTTTCCCTTTAAAGAAATATTCCTTTTATTAATTATAATTCCAAACTGGTGTGGAATTGTTTTGTGACTTATGCCTTCATGTGAACAGATATTTGATTACTTGATTAGGACATTGAAGCATTAGTATTTAGTAAAATCATTGTGTGGATGGACAAGTGATATGTTGGTCACCTGTTCTTGTCTCAGTTCCTGTCTAATTTATTCTAGATTTGTGGAAACTTCCTTTATAACAGACCTGCTCTTGGCTCTAGAAGCAGAGTGGAAACAGATACTCAGTGCGTCCTCATGATGCAGGCTTTCTATGTGCTAGTGTGGGGCAGACAGCATTGACACACATGACTGAGATATTACAATCTATTAAAATGTCAAAGAGAAAGTAGTGAATGATGGCTGAGCACAAGTCCAGAAAAAGGAGGACAATATTGAGAAGACTGTCCTGTGAGGTCCACACAAAGACCGTGAGGAGGGGAGATCACTGCAGTAAGGACATGCGTAGGTCCTTGTCATGGTTTGAGCGAACAATGGCTCCCATAACCACATATATCTGAATGATTGCTCTAGTTGGTGGACTGTTTAGGTTGGATTAAGGATTGTGACTTTTGCTGGAGGAGGTTTGTCACTGGAGGTCTTTAAAAAAGGCCCACACCAGGCCCAGCCTTGTTCTTTCTGCCTCCAGCCTGCAGATCAAGATGAAAGCTCCCAGCTACTGCCTCTGTGCCATGCCTGTGGCCACACTTGCCAACAAGATGGTCATGGACTAACCCCCTGAACTGTAAGCAAGGCCCAATTAAATGCCTTATCTTTTACATAACCTTGTGGTGTTGGATTCCCCAGTGTATGCTGTGAATATCATTGGTTAATGAATAAAACTACTTTGGGCCTATTTCAGCACAGAATAGGAAAAGGTGGGAATTCCAAGCAGAGAGAGGAGGAGAGAATAGGCGGAGTCTGAGAGAAGTCATGTAGCTACCACAAGAGACAGATGCAGTATGCTGGGCAGAAGTTTACTGATAGGCCACGAACTCATAGTGATGCACAGACTAATAGAAATGGGTTGATTTAAGATAATAAGAGTTAGGAAGAAATATGCATAAGCTAATAAGACAGGCAGTTGTTTAATTAATATACTTTTGTGTGATTATTTTGGGTCTGAGCAGCTGGGAAAGAAAGAAGTAGCCATTGCCAACAACCTTGGTCATGGTTCCTCCTCACGGCAATAGAAGAGTACTAAAACAGTCCTCTTCTGATTCAATTGGAATTCTATATGTATATGATGAGTCAGGAGATCAGCCATCTTAAGAACATACAAATGTTCTCTCCTGCCTCAACTGGAATTCAATTACAGGTACCCAAAATATAAGAGGTCATAAAGATAATGTGTGTGGAAGAAATCATCACACCACATCAGGTAGAAGTGTATTCTAAGAGCATCAACTAAAATTGTGATTAATAGCAAAGGGAAACCAGGACTTGAAGTATCACCCATATATTTTACCACATTCCACAAAATTCTAGTTTTATTGATAAACAGACTACAGAGACCCCTTAGTGTTAGGTCTGCATTCAATGTAAGTGACCCCCAACCCCAGAGAGCTGCATACCTCTTGTCTTCTATGACTTCCTTCAGTGTAAGTGCAAATGTCTCTGCCTTGAGAGTCTCTACTTGAACAGAAACACCAATTTTCTTGGCTTCAATAAGGACCATGTTTTCAGGCTGGTCTGCAAAGAAGGGAATCCCCACCATGGGAACTCCATGCTGGATGGCCTCCATGATGCTATTAAGTCCACCATGGGTGACAAAAAGTCGGATTCTAGGATGAGCTGTTGCAAAAGAGAAAGATGGTCCAATATTTCACTATTTCAGATACCAGGTAAAGCAGCAAACTCAAGAAATACCAGTGTGTTGTAGAGAATAGATTGACTGATTTTTCCTTTGAGATTTCCAATGTTCTAGGATATGATTTTCGGCCTCCCCTGCGTAGATAGATGCCTTACTTCAATCTAAAACTATCAAGAACCAAAGAAAACTGTATGGAAAGTGGCAGGCGAGGCGTGCTTCCGTTTCCTTCTGCTTATCCCCACCTTCCCCATGGCTACATCTTCTATACTTTGCTAACCTCAACCTTCTCTAGCTATGCACATCTGCTTTATTATGAAGCTTGTATTCTGTGTATTTTCTCCTCTATTTTAAAAGAAGTTTACTAAAGACGATGGTAGAGCAAAAGATTCTGTATTTACAGGTCTTGTCTGTTGCTTCGTATTAAACAACCAAACATTTCTTATGATCATAAAGAAATCATCCCAAACTATACCTCCCACAAAATCTACCCATGTTCCCTGGAAAACAAATGTTTTCCCTATTGTGAAGCATGTGATTTTACTGAGCATAGATATATGTGAAAAATTTCCCGGCTTAATTTGAGTGACAAACTTATTTATAAAATTCTGACTGAGCTATTGAGTGTGGAAGTGATGGGTCTACAGAATGTCACCAAGAAACAAATGATTTTAGGGGAAGTGGCTAAGGGAATTTCCCTTTGCTCAAGAAATCATTGTCTCCTTATCTTAATGTGAGGTTACCCTGGTTGGCACTCAAATAGCTCCCACATTCTCACAACCCCAACATTAATGTTGTAAGTGTCTGAGTTTTCAGCTCTTTGCAGACACCAAGATGTATCTGCATGCTTACATTCATATGTGTGTCCTCAAAATGTGAAGCAGTTCTCACATCAGTGTGAGAATAGTGGCAAAATAGTGGCAACTGCCGCAAGGAGTAGCTATAGTTCACATAGTTTTCAAGATGTTGTTGGAGGGATCAATCTTAAATACTGATAATTCAAGTCTATCTATCTGTTTAGGGGCTTAAGATGTCGGAATATGGAAGGATAACGAAATTGCTGCTATCGCCAGTCTAGAGCACAGCCTGATACCTGCAAAAACTCTAATTGCTTTTGCCTGCCTGCTAGAGACCTATCTTTACCTATCAGCAGACATTTCTTCTGCATGCCCAAGTGCTCAGACATCAGTTATCTATTCAGTCACAGAAGCACATAACCAAAAATAAAATAAGACGTCTAGGAAGTGCTTACCCAGAAGGTCAGCCTGGGGAAGCCAATCCATGATTTTGACATTTGGCGCCATTCTGACATCTTTGGGCCACTGATCATCCTTAACTGTCCACAGCACCCCTTGAGGGAGGCGAGCAAAGGCACTGTTCATCTCCTTAATAAGTTCCTTGGTCTGATACAGGGTTGCTACGGAACCTAGTGCCACAAGGACAAAACCTGAGTCTCCAAAAGTAGTGATAAAATCCTCCAAGTCCTAGAAGAAACAGAAAGGAATGAAGGCAAAAGAAGTGATTTTTAAAAGCCAAGGCACCTAAAACCAGGTCAGGTGTTGAATAAACAAACCCATGCTTTAGTTGATTACGTTCCATGTGAGAAAATTCCTTTCCTAGCCCCTGTACAGCTGTGCTCTGAGCACTGACTGCATTGATAAGCAGCCCTCTATTCACAGTTGACCTCTTACGAATTTCTCTTTCAAGCAAATATATGTACAAGATTTTATTTGAGTAAAGTATTTCTACTGCTTAAAGTATAAGCTCAGCATAAACTGATTCTTCAGAGCATTTTCTTTGTTTAGTAACTCGAGGCCCCTCACAACTCTTTTGGACACCATTTGTATTATTTTATAAACATGCTAGAAATATAGCATACAAAATTTCTTCACTTTCTGTGTTGCGTAATGTCTTCTACTCTGACATTGTTTTCTGGCTTTGATTACAGAGTAATGATAGCTTCATAGAATGGGTGGAGAAGTCTCCTTTCCTGTGGAACTGCCACAGACATTTACAGAGGAACTGGCATTAATTCTTAAGTGTTTCACTTAAATCACCAGTTAATCCATATTGTATCAGGCATTCTTAATGAAAGATCTTTGTATTGTTTCAGTATAATTTATTCCCATCAGTTTCAGATTCTCTATTTGTTCTTGAGTAGGTTGTGTTAACAAACATGCATAGGAATTTGTCAATTCATGTGGATAACTAAATTGATGATATATCATGTTTGTATAATTTCTTCATAACCTTTATTGTTTTAATTAATACCACATAATTTTCCACATTAGAACATAATTATTCTATTCTTCTCTATTATTTATTTTCTCAATGACTCCAATGATTTGTCAGCAAACTGCTCTTTTGATTTTATTGATTCTAATTTTTTTGTTTATTGTTTCAGTCATCTACACTGTGATTCTTTTAAGCCTCTTCTTTCCACTAGCAACCTTTTAGTCCTCTCTTCGTTACCTGTGCCTTATATAGAATTGTAGGTTATCAATTACAAGTACATTGCGTGTATTAATGAAGATAATAACAGCTACAAATTATATCTAAAGTCTTGTTTTTATTATTCTTCATTATTATATTGTTCTTTTTCTCCTTTTCCTTGATATATAATATTTGCAAATGTTCCTTTTGACTTTTCCCTTACTTTCACTGAATGTTTTGTACTGCATTGTCTACTTTTATATACTGTTAATTTCTATCTCACCCTACTGTGATATTTGCATTAATTCAAAAATTTGAAAGTTCTGGGGTTGCTTTATTGTGTATCATCTAAGGCATAAACCAAGGAATTTGTACTGTGCGTTAGAGAACACATGTTCTGATCTTGTGGGAAAGACCACTTGGGTCTTGGGAGTTGGTTCAGTGGTTAAGAGAACTGGCTGTCCTTACAGAGGACCACAGTTCAGTTCCCACACTTAGGTCACAAACACCTGCAACTCTACCTCCATGGCATCCAGTGCTCTCTTCTGCCCTCTTCTGGGGCCAGACATGCCACGCACATGGTGCATAGACTTTTATGCATGCAAACACTCAGGCACATAAAATGACCTAAAATATAAATTCAAAAAATTCTCTATATATTCCTAATTGTTCTACTTAACCTATGGTGTTATTCAAGGTGATAATTTATGTGGATATTCCTCTCACTCTAAAACTGTAGAATTGCAGTCTTCAGTCATTATCTATTTCTTCTTTAAATTTCTAAATTTTGTTCTTATTATTATATCATATTTGTACATATATGACATATTTCATTGTAAAAAAACTGTTTCACAAATTTGAAATGATATTTGTTAGTGTTTAAGTTTGACAAAAAATTTCAGATAGCTATATATAGGTTTTAATCCTCTGTGAATGTTTTGATATAGAGTCTGCTTTTCTTTATACTGAAACTACTATAGTTTATTTTGCTTCCCCATGATTCTTTATGAAACATGTGTCTGAACATCCCACAGAGTAGATTCCAGATGCTTTAGTCAAGTATTCCTTAAAAATATTTCTTCCCACTCTTCTCCTTATCAATTCCATCATCTCTCTGTGCCAATATCTGAGTCATCTGTCTAGAAGGTGAGGGCTCCATCAGTCGCATCTACATCCCACAAACTTGGGTTTTCAGGAGATTTTCTCCAAAGCTCATATGAGAAACCTTCTTCTCCTTCCAGAAATAATATAAATATACCTTACTGATCACTCCCTAAACACTTCTTATCACCCACTGCAAGAAGGGTAAGCATTTTGGTACCCACGGGAACCAGAAGAAATCCAGACCCTCTCTGCTTTGTGCTGAAAGCAGGAGAAACATCACCTTCATCACCTCAGCATATTGGCCCCCACTGCATAAAATCAAAGGTCATTTCTTCCAGCATGGTTTTGGGAACCCCACAGTAACAGGTAACAAGCAATCAAACATCTTTAGCTCTCTGTACTTACAAATTTTCAGCTGTAGTGACTCTGGGTCTATATTGAACTTCCAAAGCACATGCAGTATTGATAGTTTGTAGTAGCCAGATGGAGTACAAAGGGCTCAATAGGCTAGGAACACTAAATAACAGAAACAGTTCTTCTTGTCTCTACTGCTAGGTTCTGTCTAGGTGCATGCCTTGGGAAAATGTTATCTCTTGCATTATGAAAAGCCTGCCTCCTTAACAAAAACTAAATGTATGAATATTCACTATATTTATTACATATATATCTCAAAATTCAATGGGAAATAGCAATACTAACTAAAGGACTTATTCCACCAAAGCCAGGAATACATAGGTACAAAAGAAACTCAACATTCCACCATATAGCCAAGTCTTCAATCTTAGCTTGGAATATTCTAATACCATCTTCTCACAACCCTAAAATGGACACTCAGAGTGCCTACCTTGCTTTAGAGCACTCCCTTTCAGGACATGCCTGCCAAGTGACAATTTCCACCTAGGGCGATTAGCAAGAAAATGGCCCCCATGGGGAGTGGCACTATTAGGTTGTATGGCCCTGTTGGGCTGAGTGTTGCCTTCTTGGAGGAAGTGTGTCACTGCAGAGTAGGCTTTGAAACCTCCTAAGCTAAAGCTTTACCCAGTGTCCCAGTTGACTTCCTGTTTCCTTTTGATCAAGATGTAGGACTGTTGGCGCCTTCCTCAGCACCTGCCTGCATGTCACCATGTTTCCTGCCATGATGATAATGGATTAAACCTCTGAATCCATAAGAGACCCAAATTAAATATTTTCCTTTATAAAGTTGCTGTGGCCATGGTGTCTCCTCACAGCAATAGAACCCTAACTAAGACACCACCTAAGCACTGTCAGCCTTTGAATGAAAGATAAACTGAGGTCTGAGGTTTCACTCACTTGAGGTACTGGCCTGGCGGGTTTGTCCATTAAGCCTCCCACATAGACTGTGTTGGGAAGCAGGGGACGAGAAAACTCAAAGGCGAAGTCAGAGCTGACAAACCACAGCTCTGCTTTCAGTAGAAGGTCAGACAAAACTGGCCGAGAGCCTTCTGCAAAATGCTCCTGGATGGTGCCATCATATTGAGAAAGTATTTGTCTTTGCTTCATGGAAAAATCAAAGAACATCAAGAAGTTCTTCACTCGGCCCCAAAAGTCCATTTGGTCAGTTAGTCTTGAACCATACACTGGAACATAAGACAAGGGGCTAGGGAGCCCAAAGTCCATAGAGCTAAATTGTGTGGGAAGAAAGGACACAAATGGTTTTTCAAGTTTCTCAGCAATCAAGAAAACACAAGGTTCTGCTGCATCCAAAAATAGGAGGTCAAAGTTCTTTTTCCTTAAGTTGTCCATGATGTCCTTTCTGCTTAATAAGTGACTGCATACGTCCGCAAAGTATTTATATATCTTTACAAGGGTGTGATGACTGTACCTGCAAAAAAAATGACAGCAAATATTTGGGGAAGATAGTTCTTACTATTTGAAATTATGTTAAACTCAATGAAAGTATTCCACAACTAGGCAAACATAAGCCTATAATCTGATCTACTGAGTTTTTTCTATTTTGTGTGATACCTAAATTTAACTGTGTGTGTGTGTGTGTGTGTGTGTGTGTGTGTGTGTGTGTGTGTGTGTGTGTGTATGGTATGTGTATGTTTGTGTATATTTCCCTTTTAGGTGATAAAATTAGAAAAGAGGCCATGAGAGCACTTAAAAATAAAAGACGTTAGAAGTGATTAGGAGACACAGAAGAGTGTGTTGGAGGTTGGGGCAAATTGGAACAAAGGATAGTGAAAGTTCTAAATTCTTTAAAATCCATAATAAAACCTAAGTTTTCATATGCTCACTTTAATTTCTAATCGTAAACATAAGTGTGATTGGAAGATTATTATCACAATTCCTACCGAGTCAAACTTCTGCTAAAGATTGTGCTAAACTTTATCCATCCTATTGATGACTCTTTCACATCGACGCTTACCAGATCAGCAACCTGGTAAGATGCACAGCGTGTGATGTCACCATATGTAGTGGTATTTTGTTTGTGTTTTAAAATTGAAGCTTGCCTGAAGATCACAGTGCAGAAGTAAGCCACTAGAGGCCAGGCAGTGGTGGCAAACACCTTTAATCCTGGGATTTGGGAGTCACACATCTTTAATCTCAGCACTAGGAAGGTGGAGACAGGTGTGACATGACTGGGCAGAGAGGAATATAAAGTGGGAGGACACAAGAGATGAAAGCAGTCTGAGGTTTTGTAGAGACAGATGGAGTCTGGAGACGCAATCTGACAACAGTATTGCCCCTTCGGTCTGAGCATTGGTAGTGGTAAAAGAATTCTAGTGTCTGGCTGCACTGTGTTCTGAACCCTCAGGATTCTCCCCCTAATATCTGACTCAGGTTTTTATTTATTAAGACCAATTAGAATTCGTGCTCCAATCATACATCAAAAGATCCACAAGATGAGGGCCCAGTGGCACACTCCTATCTTTGCTCATTCTAGGCTCAACTTCAAGTCACAACTGTGGTTTCCCTTCAAGGTTTCATCTGTCAGAGAGATGTTGCTCAATGTGGCTGTAGGGAGGTGGTGGTATCTTTAAGAGAACACCTTAGTATGAGATTATTAGAGGCCCTTTTTTTTAGATGTTTGAAATGGTCTGCATTGGACTTTGAGTTAAGACCTGGGGGGGGGGGGGAGGCGTGTCAACCTGTTCTTTCTCTTCTATTGACTCTTCCAACCACACATAATATAGCAATTATGACGCCATCTATCACGCTGTCTTCAGTCAATCTGACTGCTGCTGACACCATGAGCTTGAACTTCCACAACTGTGACGTAAACATGCTCCTTTCATTGTACATTCACCCAAATTATGTTAATCTGCTCTAATGATAGAAATAAATTTATGCAAAGCATAATTCTCTACATTTATCATCTACATTCCATTTTGAAATATATATTTAGGTAATAATTTTGAAATAACTATAGTATGTGCAGGTTCAGTTTCTTGAAAACGTAATGGTAATCCCTAGAGGTAAAGCAATTGCAAAAATTCTCAAGAAGATGCTGTTCTTAGCAACTTGACTTTATTCTACCTGTAATTTGAACTACCCCTCAAAAGTACAAACTTAGAAGGAGACACAATATATATGTTTTACATGTGTATAAATAACCGCCCTCTTAGACTAAGGTGCAATTTGACTTCTTTCAAACATATGAAAAAAGATATATGGTCTATAAGTTTCTGTGAGTGAGAAAGTTTTCCAAAAAGAATCTTGGTACTGTTAGCACAACCATGATTATTAAGTAGAATTTTCAAGGACACAGATGAGAGTGAGACCAATGAACTTAACTAAGGAACACATCTGAACTTGTCATCCATCCAAAGGACATTCTAAGCATCACAGTCAAGGACTAAAAGCCTGAGGTTCATCTATATCACCTGGACATTAAAAAAAATATGAGGTTACCTGTGGCAATTAGCTGTAATGCCAATGATTACCAACCTAGAACTGGAGAGTTTAGATATTGAGTAAGGGAAATGTAGGCACAGGGAGATGTTATTAAGAAAGGAAAATATAAGTAGTTGTGGGTAGAAGTGAGAGTCTGAAATGAGAGGATGAAGTATGGAGGGGAGAGAGTGATGAGAGAGGGTATACAGGGAGACACATTTAAAATTAAGGGCAATTTGAGGGGTAGTATAGAAACTTAAAACAATAGACACTTCATAAAATATATACATATATGAAGGTGTTCTAAGTAAAGCTGACAAATGATGGGGGAGGCAGAGCCCTAACTGTCCATCTCCTGGGAGCAAATGAACTTCCAGTACTATATTTGGGTTAAATATAATTGAGTTGTTGGCCAAAGGGAATACCCCAAACAACCCAGATAGTTGCCAAAACTATAGATTGCTCTTCACAAACTGGCAGCAAGGTTCTATTGCTGAAGACAACACCTACACAGATCATTGATCATGGAGAAATTGATCTATTGCCTTTAGAGAGCCTAGCATCTAGCATCTTTGGTATAAGCACATTCTCTGAACACTAACAAAGGAAAAATATAAACACCAAGCCAGCCACAAAACCACTGATCTACAATGTTGTCCTCCTTGCAACATGTGCTAGGTCAATAGAGGTGCAAACTTTTGGGAACAACCAACCAAAAATTAATCTGATTTAAGGCCCATTCCATGAGATGAAATATATGTCCAATACTGCTTGGATAATCAAGAACCTGAGATTAGATAACTTAAGCACCTAGGAAATCAACAAATACTATAGCGTTAAAAATCCAAAAAAAAAATGTATCAAGAAATTGACTTCTAAAGATATTTTGATAAGCTAGTAGATCTGTAACCTGCTCATTCACCACTAGAGAATGTTCCTCCTGCAGCAGATGGGAACAAATATAAAGACCCACAACCAGGCACTATGTAGAGTAAGAGACCTTGGAATACTCAACCCTAAATGGACTGTCTCCATCAAGTTTCTCACTTTGGAGATCAAGGAACTGGTTGGAAGAGCAGGCTGAAAGAATGTAAGAGCCAAAGGAATGGAGAACACTGAGAATCCAAGTCTCTATGAAGCAACATGAGCAAAGCTCATATGCTTTCTAGCACACACTGAGCCCCCACTGATGTTCATACACACAAATACGCGTGCGCGCACACACACACACACACACACACACACACACACACACTTCCAAGTTGCCGGAGGCTGCTCGTTCATTCCCCAACTGCCCTGACTCAAAATAATCACACAAAAATCATTCATTACAATATTGTTTGGTCAATAGCTTAAGTGTATTTCTGGCCAACTCTTATATCTTAAATTAACCCATTTCTATTAATCTGTGCATCACCGCAAGGTCGTGGCCTACTGGCAGTCTCAGCGGGCTCCAGCGGAGGCGTCTGTCCCTGGCAGCAGCTACATGGCTTCTTGCTGACTCTGCCTACTTTCTTCCAGCATTCAGTTTAGTTTTCCAACCTAGCTCCATTCTGTCCTATCACAATCCAAAGTAGCTACTTATTCATTAACCAATGAAAGCAACACATATACAGAAGGACTTCTCACCCACTTCCCCTTTTCTGTCTAAATAAAAAGGAAGGTTTTAATTTTAATGTAGTACAATTACATATAACAAAACAGGTGTCAAGCAAGAATTACAGTTACAATATTTATAACTACTTTATCTTTTATCATAACTAAGGAAAACTATTACTATCTATTCTTAAAGTCCATCAAAAACTCCAGAAGGGTATAATATTACCTAAGTAAACAGGAAGTAGATTGTAAGCAACTTCCAAACTCTAGAATTGACAGAGGCATCTCGTGGCCTGGACAGTCACTGAACATTTGTCTGTAATATCGGGGCTTCAAATCTTCATGCTACAGGCCCATAGTATCTGGCAGACATTTACATGATCAGGAAATTTCAAAGACAGTTCTGCCTATATTGGCAGTTTGTCAGTCACTTTTTTCTGTGTCCTTCTGAATGTCTGGCAGACACTTTCATGAAGCAGGAACCCTGAAGGAGTGTCTCAGCTTTGGGAAAGGTCAGCAGTCATTTTTCTGTGGGTCCTGCATGTCCAGTTCATACAATATAACATCAAATAGTTCAGGCAAGAGCAGTTTCTTTCCCAAGTGGCTAAATAACTACATAAAGAGACTCTTTGATGCCCATCAACCTCTTGAAGTAGATTGGTGCTGCCAGGAGCAGATATGTCTCACTGTCATAAAAAGTCCTACGTTCTTAAAACATTTTAAATGTCATATTCTGTAGATCTTTGAAAGATCTGAAGAGTATCTATCCATCTGAAATATATCTTTGTATATCTAGAAAACATAACTAACATGGCTACAAGATTGACTATTATAGATGACTATTAACCTCTATTTTTTAATTATGGAATATATTTTTAAATGAGCTGCACAAACACAATACCTTAATCAAGAGCAGAAATATACATATAACAAAATTGACCTTAAATTTTTATCAATAAACCAAGATCCATTCCAATGCAAAGTATCCATCTCTATAGCATATCCCCCATTAAATGTAAAGAAACATTTATAAACAATACTTGAGAATTTGGACCTAGTTCTCTCCAAACTGCTTCTTGCTTTTTGTTGGGCAAAGTAACTTTTGGGGGTGTTCATGGTGACTTTTCGGCAGGTCTTCGTCCATCAAACCACATTAGTCTGGAAGGAATTTACAGGTTCTTACCCTCTGTTGAAACAAAAGAAGAACCTCTTTTCCAAAGCAACAAATCCTTAGACCCAAATTTTGAAATCAAGATACTTTAAAAACATATATGTTGGTTTAGCTTAGCAGGCCCCCAAATCAAATATTTCTCTGTAGTCAAAAAATTCAAAGAAAACACAATAAGACTTATAATCCAGACTCTGTGGATATTCCATCTTTACATTGCTTACTTTTCTTACTCTATTACTTTTTCTGCAAGTTTAATATGACTGTCTGTGCTCTGTCTCTTTAAAGGCTTTATTTTACTTTTTTATTTATATTTTCTTCTCTCTCTCAAACCTACATACATATATCCAACACTGTGACCCACTTAGATGTCTTTTATCTGATTCTGTCTTTATTGCATATCTGAAATTATTTTCTGACCAGGAGCACTTTTTTTAATGCTAAGCAGGCATGACTAGAATCAACACCATCGTCCTGCCTGTTGGCTCTACCCAGTCCAACATGGCGGAGGCATGTTCGCCACCTCTGTGAGCCATGTTCACAGCCCCATTTTCAGGCACACAGTGGGTCTGTGGTGCCATTAAGCAAGTTGTAACACTCTGTTCATAAACCACATTTAAATGCTCTGTAGCCAGAAATCCCTAGAGAGTCAGAGCCGTGTGTGCTGGTGAACCAGGAAGCCACTGCTTATTAAAGAAGCCATGCAGTTTTTTGTTTGTTTGTTTTTGTTTTTTTTAAAAGATTTATTTGTTTCTTATGTATACAGTGTTCTGTTTGTATGTATGTCTGCAGGCCAGAAGAGGGCACCAGATCTCATTAAAGATGGTTGTGAGCCACCATGTGGTTGCTTTGAAGTGAACTCAGGACCTCTGGAAGAGCATCCAGTGCTCTTTCTTAACCTCTGAGCCATCTCTCCAGCCCCGCCATGCAGTTTTTACTGTACTTCGCTTGCAAGAAGAGCCTATCTGAAAAATGCTGTTACCAAGAAGCTGTGCTTGCCTCCTGTTTTTGTGGGTCTTGAAGCCATTTTTAAAAAGCTTTCTTATACTTTATGTGGAAATTCTTGCCCAACGCCAGTGAGCCAATTTGTTGCCAGAGGCTGCTCATTTGTTCCCCGACTGCCTTGACTCTAAATAACCATATAGAAATCTGTATTAATTGTAATACTGTTTGGTCAATATCTAAAGGGTATTTCTGGCAAATCTTATATCTTAAATTAACCCATTTCTACTAATCTGTGCATCACCACAAGGTCGTGGCCTACTGACTCAGTTTCAGCGGGCTCCAGTGGAGGCTACATGGCTTCTCACTGACTCTACCAACTTTTTCCCAGCATTCAGTTTAGTTTTTCCTTAGCTCTATTCTGCCCTGCCACAGGCCAAAGCAGCTTCGTTATTCATTAACCAATAAAAGCAACACATATACAGAAGGATTTCCCACACCACTTCCAGTTTAGTATTTTTGTGGGATTTCTGAGTGTACAAAAGAGTGGGTCTCTGATTCTTGTGCCTTCTCTTGGGCTCTTCTCTTTTTTTATCCCACTGTGATATGATATTTTGTTTTATGTTATTATATTTTTTTGTATTTTCTCATTACTATCCCTTAGAAGACTATTTGTTTTCTAATAAATGACAGAAAGGAAGTAGATATGGGTGGGAGGAGAGGTAGGAGATACTGGGAGCAGTAGAAAGAAGAAAAATGACAATCAGGATATATTACGTGAAAAAAATTGTTTTCAGTAAAAGGGAGGAAAAGGAAAGATTTTAAGCAAGTTTAACAGGAAAGGACCAAAGAATAGCACATCCATGTATAAGGGAGTTTCATCCCTTAGGGAATTAATGTAGGAAGGTGACAAAATTCATGGAGAAAGGTAGCTCTTATTTCCCTGAATAGAGAGGTTGCAGTGACTGTGCTGGCTTCATTGAGATGACAAGTAACATGTAGAAAAGAAGGTCTAAAAGGCACAACTTCCATGTTCTAGAGAATATCCCATCATTTATCTAGCTGTTGGTCATCTACCATGCATCACTCAAAAACAATCCATCTCTACATTGGACAAATCATACAGTCGTTGCTTCTCTTAAACTCACTGAAAGTATCATACGACTATGATCTACTCATGCATAGGACATAATTAGCAATACTTTAATTCCATGAAATAAAGAAAATTACCTGCCATTAAACAATTCTTCCACAAGGAGATAAAGTCTATTATGAAATTCTTTTTCATGATCTTCAGGTAGACGCCAATTTATAACCTCATATATTTTCTCCTTTTTAAAATCTAGAAAAAATCAATTGAATAATATTTAAACATATCACAATATACCACACATTATTACAGTGATAAAATAATTAACTTAGTTTCATATTTTTGTGGAAATATGGTTTTGCCATTCTCTTTGATGATTCTGGTTAGGTCTCTCTGGGGGAAGTAGTTAACATGAGAAGCTTAGAAAGACAAACATCTCCAAGGGAAGTCAAGCAACAATCAAAAGAAGGAATTGAGTGTGGATCAAGTGTTGTACAAGAATATACACAAAGATTTTTAGAGAAAACTACAAAGGACTTTCATTACATTTTGTGTATCTAAATTAGCATTCATGTCAGGGGAATTTGACTGGCAGAAAATGTTATCAAATGCATTAAACCACATTAGAGTAAAAGTTTCCAACATCAGAATATGTCACTACATTTAACTAGTCCATCTCTGCCTTTCAATGTCACCAAATGTAAACCTAGAGAAAAAAAATGAGTGACCCATCTTCAACAAAGCTAAGTATTCAAAGTCCTACATATAAACTATTTTCCTGCCGCATCCCATGATGGGCTTGGTTGTGCATTTAGCAAATACTAAAGTTCTTAGCATTCAGTCAGTTGATAAAAAAGTAGTGCTGCAGATCCTTTCTAACATAGGATATTTAACAATGCTACCCAAAATTGAAAAATTCTGGGCCTTCATTGAATACAATCTATTAGAAAAGATGTTTAAACCAGAGATGGTTAGCCCACCCTATCTCTATTTAAAAACACAGTTTGAACTATTGTTAAATCTATAAAGAAAAGATACCTGATGAATTATTACTGCATCATAATAATAAAGGCATGGTATAGTCCGTGCCTTTATAAGAGGGCACTTGTCATTCATTCTGCCTAATGAACATGCATGTACTTTTTAGAAGCATGTCAATACATACCCACTTTACCACTGTATGTGCACTGGGGCCTGGTAGAATGTAGCTGATAAATGAGGTGGAGTAGTCTCA
Organism: Ondatra zibethicus; assembly: GCA_004026605.1. Classification (NCBI taxonomy): domain Eukaryota; kingdom Metazoa; phylum Chordata; class Mammalia; order Rodentia; family Cricetidae; genus Ondatra; species Ondatra zibethicus. Next base: position 22,078 of record PVIU01009849.1, on the reverse strand, counting down.
TTCAATAGCCAACTTTATTCAGAGCATCAGTCAATTTATACTCTGAGTGCTAAGAAGAGTCACCTGAGGAAAGTGTACATGGACAAGTTGCACATGGCAAAACACGTTTTATCATAGAGGTTTATAAACAGATAACAGGTGTCTGGGGAAATGGCTCAGCAGTCATGTGCCTGCCTAGCATAAGTGAGGTCCTAGGTTCAATCCCCATCACCAAAACCAAAAAAGCACAAAATAAACAACGGGACAATAGACACATACAATAGCCAATTGTGGTGAACACTCTGAATAAACTCACTCCTACCTGCTACACTTTGAAGGATCATGAAAACACATTCAAGGACAGTTCTAGGTTTTAAAGAACCTGGGATCACAAGCGTCTTACATTGTTTTCTGGGAGGTTACTCATAAGCACTCAGAATTCTTCTGCAATCATGTCCTGACACTCGTGATTCTGTCGTTGCTGTTGTTTTTCTGCTTTTATCCTGAACCAAGATGTCATCCTAACTGGCAGTGGAGAAGGAATACAGAACTCAGAGGTTTGGTGCTTGAGGGCCTTTTCCCTACTTCTATGATGCGTACGAAGAGTAGGGATAATGAAGGAAAGCAAACCATCTAAGAGAAGACTCACATAATCAATCAAAGGTACAAGACTAAACTTCAAATAGAGGTGGTTACCTTTGCTCTTCTTCTTATTGTTTTATTTTTTTAAAAAAAAAACACTAAGGATATGAGGACAAAAATATCAGAAAAGGTGAATTTTGCTCTGACTCTGCAAATGCCATTTCTCTGAATAAAAGCACACTGTAGAGACACCATTGTACATGTATCAGGCAGGATAGGCACATATAATTCTTTTCCGCTAGCTGCAGCACTGCTCTGATATTATTAAATCATTTTATGGGTAGGAGAAACTAAAGGCTGCAGAGAGACTGAAAAGTCAGAAAGCTCAGAAGCAGGAAAACTCCCCAGTGGCCACCAAGGAATATCCCATGAAAACTATTCCTTTACAGGATATAACACTCTCTATTACCTTAACATTGGGAGTTGTTCTGTGTTGTGTTCTTGAGTTCCCTGGTTAAGGGTTATATTATCTGGCTTCTGGTTTTCAAGTGCTTTTATGTTCTGTTCTGTTATTGTTGTTGTTGATGATTTTCTTTTCAGAATGAGGCCTGTATGGCCTCTGGTTTAAGATACCATTCTGTTCTGTTCTATTTGTTTTGATTGTTTCAGAGCTCAGAATATTGTGACAGGTGACACAGCCTCCAATTTTTACAGTACCTTGAAGTGTGTCCCAACAAATTGGTTCAGCTATATCTACAATTACATGGAAAAGAAAATTATGCTGTGTTCTTGTCAGAAAGTTTGGACACTCCTCCACTGAGTATCTTTCAAAGGATCTAGAAAATGAGGAAAGTTTGTTCTTGTGTTAATGCACTCTCTTCCATGCTTTCCCCCATATTTGAAGAAATTGACACAACAGAATAATGGGTGACTTTTGAAAGGAATGTGTACAGATTCATAGAGGTGTAACAGGACTGAAAGTCTAAGGCAATGTACTCCAGGTTAGTATATACATATTCTTATCCATATCTGTAGATGATAATATTTTCTACACAACCAGGACTCAGAATTCTAGGAATCAATGACTAGAAATGGAAGAGAAATAACTTTAGGGATATTCTAGCAAGGTTTCCATTCCTGAACTTGGAATGTTTGCAGGCACTAGGAAGAGGCAATGGATGGAGAATGAATGGAAGGAGATGACTGCGAGAGGAGGATGCTTGGAAAAGGAAAGTATAGGAAAATTTTGAGAATAACAAGGTTTAAGTGGAAAAGAGAAGAAAAGGTTTAGCAGAAAGGTGGGGGAGGGACTGGCCAAAACTAAGGATTATACAGAAACCATATGGAAATCTACTAATCTAAAAGCTAACATTAAAAGCAGAAAAGAAAACCTCAGAGGACCAATGAGATGGCTGAGCAGGTGAAGGCACTCACTGCCAAGCCTGATGGCCTGAGGCTGATTCCTAGGACTCAGATACTGGAAAGAGAGACCAACTCCTGCAGCTTGTCCGATGTTCCCCATGTGTGTCCACACAAGAGCACGCATACACACACACATTCACAATAAATAAACAAAGTTAATGTCAAAAGCACATATAAAACAATTTTTAGAGATTTCATGCCTATTTAGACAATGCTGATCTCAGAAGTCAGGAACAATAAAACAAAAAGTTCCAGTGCCAGGGTGGAGTAGTTTCCTATGAGTTCTTAGTTAGGAAGCCCTAGAGGTACTCAAAATAAGATAGCCTGTTGCCATCGCTTTTAATCGCCTGACTAGTTCACAAGACTGTATTGCTAAAGTCACCACAAAGTTTGGTTGTAAGGCAGAACAAAACCAAGCTGGAACTGAACTGGAAGTTTCTTCCCCTCTAGATAGCTTTCATATCGCCAGAAGGTGCTACACAGACCACTAGTGGAAAAATTCATCAGTGGTTTTCTCTAGTGATGCAACTTCCATATTTCAATACCAATATACAGAAAAAATGGACCCAGTAGTGTGTTAGTGGTTTAACTGCTATAGAGGTATTCACCCCCTTATGACTGAGTTTATCATGTGACGCAAAGAGGAAAAATAAAAGGGACCTGGTTCTGTAAACATCATCAAAACCCCATGGCTGTGGAGATCACAACCCTACAGAGGATACTACTATTTCTGTTTTCCTATATGCACAAGTTTTCAAACCACCATCTAGATATTTATGTTCTAGCCCCAAGAAAGATATACAAGTTTTCTTTCGGATGGTCTAAGGTTATACACACAGGACAAAAAATATATTTTAGGTTTAAAATGCTTTTAATGTCACTGTTCCTTGGGGACTGCTGATGGAGTTGATACTAAAAGATTTATGGTAATCTGAACCCAAACTGAGGAATTAAGAAAGGCCTTTCTTTGTGTAAACAGGGCACTCTTTGAGTCCCAGAAATCCTGTCATTTATGACTGCTGAGCACATTTGTTAGTTCAGAATGTTTATACACTCAAAAGTATAACTTATAGAACACAATTTCCTAATTTTCTTAGACTTCTCAGCAATTTAGCTTTATAATTCTTTAAAAACCTTCTATAAGACTACCTCTGTAGATGATAACAAAATGACTGATTCTTTCTTTGCAGTTGCAAGTTACAGCCCACCAATTAGGGAGCTGACTCACTTGCTCAAGAAAAGTTATTTAGATTTTTTTTGCATGTGAGTTGTTGGGATGGCTCTATTTTTACCATTTTCATTAAGAAATAGAATGTGAACATCAAATGTAACTCCTTTATTGCCTGAAAGATATAATTGGCTATATATACTGAGAACAAAGAAATATGGAACACCATGAGAGAATAAAGAAAGAAACAATCGGAATAGGTATGTCTTTTCTCATACTCCCTCCCCAGAGAAAAAAGTCTCAGTTTGAACTACACTATGGACTTTCCCTTTGAGTTGTGTGCATCCTAGAAGCAGGGTTTTCCAGGTTGTCACACAATGCACTTCCCACTACCAATGTAGAGAAAGTAATTTTTACACGGAAAATGTGTGTGTGTGTCTGTGTGTTTGCTTGTGTGTGTACAAACATTCACAACACATTAACTTTTACCACACAAAACTCTAAGTAGCCTGGACTCTATCAAGAGTAACTAAATAAGTTAACTATGGCAATGTCCAATAGATTATGACTTAAAAATGATTCATTCACAGACATTATGAATGAATCTTTACATAACAACTTTTGTTTAACACAGTACAATAAAAGAATATCTAATTTATAATCCCATTTATATGAAATCAAGAAAATACAAACTTTTAAAATAGCATGTCTTATTGACTCCCCGTGCCCAATGGGAAATAATATGGCCAACAGCCAAAATATGAAGAGCTATAGAGTAAAAATCTTCTGTGATGATAAATCTTCACCTGTTCTGATATATAAATACGGGTCTATGTAGATATAAATATTATATAATTATTTATTTAATTATGATAAATTTGTCGATAATAACTAAATATAATACTTTACAAAATGAATTATGACCAAAGGGGAGGAATAGAAAGATCTAATGTTTTAATGTGTTAAATGACTAAAAGCAAAACTAGAAACTCTATCTAGGAAAAATCATATTCACTATGTGAGAGGAACAAATTCTGGAGTTGGAGATATCCTAGAAAAGGTCAATCCAAACATTTTAATCCCTCCTTAGGCCAACAGTGATCTAAGAAACAGTCAGTCAAGTGAAATAATATCCAGAGGGCACACATAGCCACTCTCTATGCCATTATTTTTTATTCAACTTCTGATATTTTCAATACAGAAGAGTTTCTATAGGCTTCAAACACTTAACACTGTGATTTTGACTCCTGTGATCTCTCTCTCTCTCCCCCCCCCCTCTGCCTGGCTCCCTGTCTATCTGCCTGCCTATCTATCTGCCTGCTTGAGACTTCTGACATTTAAGGGTAGAGGTGTATTTTAATTTTTGTTGAATCAACTTTACCATACATAGTGAAAGAAACGGCTATAAATTTCCTTCCTCTGGACTAAAGTGTACAATGCTGATAGAGATGGGTTCTTATCTGAAACTGAACTCTAAGTTAGGGACCTCGTCATAACTTCTCTATCTGCTTTTTTGAACTAACCATCACAACAAAGCAGAAGCAGCCACTAGAATTGATAAAGATTGTCTAGTCAGTCAGAACACGAATACAAACAGGTCCTGGTTTGAATAATCGTAGCAAATCACTGGGGATTGCTGATGTTATTGGATTGGTCCCACAAAAACAGAGGCAGAGTTTAACTTGATATATATACCTAGTGAAAAGTGAGCTAGACAGGTTAGATATGTTGTTCAGTTGTTACAGTACCTGCCTAATGTAACAAAGTCCTCCTACATTTGATTCCAAGCACCACACACAAAAAAATTATGTGGCACACACTTATTATCCCATAAGTCAGAAATTGAAGGAAGGAGGAACAGAAAATCAAGGTTATTATTTACCGTAAAGAAGTTTTAAAGCCTGCCTGGGATACATTAGAACTTTTCTCTAGATAGATAGAAAGATAGATAGATAGATAGATAGATAGATAGATAGATAGATAGATAGATAGATGACAGATAGACAGACTGACAGATGAACAGACAGACACAAAGACAAACAGACAAACAGAAAAGATAGATAGATAGATAGATAGATAGATAGATAGATAGATAGATAGATAAAGATAAATTTACAGTTAGTGTTGAAATGTGGCCAAAAGAATGAAGCACAGTGAAAAATGTTTTGGGCAACTGTAAGATAGGCAGGGGGGCTTTGCCTCAAGTACATTTGTTCCCTGGATTGTGATTGGATATGATTTCATGCCTCCTGTGAAAAACATTCAAATTCAATTTATAGGACATGGTTATTTTGTTGGGTATCAGACCACAAATATAGAACACAACAACTCAGGATACACTGAGTGCTGTCCTCAGTGTGCCCTGGTCAGGACATGGCCTTCTGTCTTGATTTTGTGTTTTCCCAGATTTAATCTAACGTACAAGCTTACACTATGTCCTGAAAAAATTCTGGGAAGGGATTCTCTGTTAATATTTAGTAAGTGCTTACTGGCATTTATTTACATGGTTTTTTCTGATCCTATTTTTCTGAACTCACACATCCTTCCTTGGATCATTGCTTTCATTGTTACATTTGTGTATAAAAGTACACAGAAGCTGAAGTAAAGTCTTTTGTAACATTAGACTGTAGTCTACCTTATCCTTTAAGGTCTTCGAATTCCAGGTCTTGAAGACAGATCTGAGTGTAAGGAAGCTTGTTAGAGAATGGAAAAAAAAACTGTAAAGTCAAAGCATTAAACCCTCCTTCCTGGCACTATCAAGTACTTTCAATTCATGTGAACCCTAGAAACCTTTATTTCTTCAAGATATCTGTCATGGAGTTTTTCAGGTTGAATAATCACAGAATGAAAGTGATTCAGACTAATTATTATCAGTGTTTAAATGTTTCAGTATGAACTTTCAGTTTAAGGTTGATAACAAATGTTCTAGTAATGCTAGTTCTAAATTGATAAATCCACTTAAATTCTACTGGGAAATAGAAAAGAAAGACTAACCCATTATCACATCAGAAATGTCAAGTGTTGGGGGCTAGAGAGATGGCTCAGTGGTTAAGAGCATTGCCTGCTCTTCCAAAGGTCCTGAGTTCAATTCCCAGCAACCACAGGGTGGCTCACAGTCATCTGTAATGAGGTCTGGTGCCCTCTTCTGGCCTGGAGACATACACACAGACAAGTATACATAATAAAAATAAATAAATATTTTAAAAAAGAAATGTCAAATGTTTATGGACAGAGAAAGGATCTCTGAGTTGGGAGTGGTGACTCCTGTTTATAATTCAAGAAGTTGAGAAACTAAGAGAACAATCATGTGAGTTTGACAGCAACCATGGCTACATGAGAGAGTTCTACAACAGCCTGGGCCTGGTTCAGGAAAAAATCAGAAGAAGAAAAAGAAAGAAAAAAATAGAAGAGGAGCAGATAGGAGGACATGGTGACAGGGGAGAGAGAGGGGGAAGAAAAGACAAATCTGAAATCAGCAACACTAGAATCTACCAATAAAAGAAATCAGGCCCACTGCTGTGGGGAAATTTTGCATATCTTTTGTGCATACTTTGCTAAAGGAGGAGAAAGTCTGTAGCTTTGAGCAACAGATCAAAGGTTGTGGGACTAAGAAAACAGGGTGAGCATGAATTGCAGTTATTGTAATGAAAAAATTAAAAATGCTGCAGGATTCCCAGCAGCAGTAGGCAGCAGAAATGCTGTAGGTCCCCAAGTGGTGGTAGTGGGCCATGTGGCGGCAGGCAGCGGGCCCTGACAACAGTCAGTCCCAGGCAGAGATGGCTGCCAGTCCCTGAGCAGTGGCTGGTCCCAGGCAGGGAGACACGTGGCAGGCGGGCAAGAGACAGAGACATGGATAGGTACGACATGCAGAGTAAAGTTGGATATTTATTCAGGGGATTATAAAGGGAGAAGGGTAAAGGGGAGAAGAGCAGAGAGAGAGAGTGAGGAGAGAGAGAAGCAGGGGAAGGGGAAGAGTGGAGAGAGAAGCAGAAGCTGCCTCTCTGAGAGGAAGATGGAAAAGAGAGAGAGCTCAGGCTGGAAGCTGAAGATCAGTCTGCCTCAGTGGATGGGAGAGGAAGTGGGCGTGGCTTGTCTCTTAAAGAGACAAAACAATCATTACAGTTATGAAACCAGAATATTAAGGACAATTAAATCTCTAAAAATATATCCAGATAAAGAACTGAAGTTTTCTGGACTCCTGTGTCCTAATCTATCAGTAATGAATGATGATGGTCTTCAGTTTGGTTATGGTTCTCTGTATCCAATAAACTAAGAACATCTTGTATCACTATTCAGAGTTTTGAGGAAGCCACTGATTCTTCAAGAATATGAGGTTTTCTCAACCACACATCCTAAAATTTGAGCATAAATATAAAGGTCACTGAAAAATAGTTCTTAAATTATAAGTCTCATTAAAAAATACATAAATTTGTGTGACATTGAGTGTCGCAATTCTTAGATAATAAAGCCCTCAGTGTGGCAGAACATGTCTGTTCAACACTACAGTCAGACACATTTGACATAAAAATTTCTCAAATGATCAATAAAAATGTGTAGTGCTGACTGGGAGTGACACACAAGTAATGGGAAATTTAATCTATTTTTTTGGCATAACAAAATATTTGATATTTGTTAACTTATATTTTTAGTATTTTACTGAGATGGCTCTGCAGTTAAAAGCGTGTATTACTGAGGGCCCATGTTCAGTTCCCAGCAACCACATCAGGCAGCTCATAATTTCCTATTCATTCTAGGTCAAAGTGATCCAACCACTTCTTTTGGCCTCATTGGACACTTGGATATACATGCATAAATACACACAATCACACACAAATATACAAAATGAAAATAAAAATAAATCTGAAAAATACTTTAGCTCATGGATCTAAAGATTGACCATCCAGGATTGCATGGAGCTACGTGAATACCCTTTGATGGGAGCCTTTTCACTGCTTCTTAATACAGAAGGTGATGTGTGTCATGCATGGTAGATACAAGCGCCACATGACAAAAGAGAAGAAAGAGGCCAGAGAAGGGAAGGACCCTTCTTTTATAAACACCTACCCCACTGAGAAATAATCCACACCTGGAAGGACAGTGTAATTACTTTCCAAGTATAAACCCTCATAGGCCAACCAGCTTTTACTAGGCCTACTTCTTAGAACTCTATAATGTTCAGTATCTTTGGCTTGGGGGACATACAGCAATCATTGTCAACCTATACCATGAAGTAACACAGAAATATATCATAGAAGGCCAAGAAAACACAGCCTAATGAGATCTATAAAGCTCATAAACACACACACACACACACCATGATTTCTCTTGAAATAAGACCAAATACACAACTTTTATCAAAAGTTAGTATTTACTATTTAAATTGATTTACTATAATAATTGATTTTAAAAGTACCTTGGAAGGGAGCATTTTCATAAAGCAGATTGGTCACATTATGGCCATGGTCTTGAAGAGTTTGTGACACATGGTCCATCACTCTATGATGGCTTCCACCTAGAAAAAAAAACATAAGTTCATTTTTGTGGAGAACAATGAAAAGATTTCTGATTACCATAAGTGTCTGACATAAAGAAATACAAAAGTAAGTGTAAAGACACAGAAAGCCTCACAATCCATAGAGAGAAACCAGCTCTTCCATGCCCTCAATTACTGTAGGTGATATCCAGGGTGAGAACCCAGAGCTCCCCACCAAAGATATGAAGATTATGCCTGAAGAGAGGGCCAGCAATTAAGGTCATTTGCTGCTCTTACAGAGTCCTTGGGTTCAGTTCCCATGATGGTTCACAACCATCTAAAACTCCATTTCCAGAAAAATCAACACCCTCTTCTGGCCTCCACAGGCATTTTTTGCACATGTTATAGGCTATATGTACAGCCAAAAGACTCATAAGCATAAAATAAAAATAAACATTTTACAAACCTGAGGGTTCCCATGCTTGATGTAATGAACTACTCTGTGGAGGCCCCAAAACAGGAGCCTTTTCCAACTTGTCTGAAGGTCAGAGAGTTTTAGATTATTCAAAATTGTTAACAAGTATGGCTACACGCCCTAACCTAGGGTGTGTTTGCTTTGTGTTTTAGAGGTTAAGATGGCTCAGAGTAGATCCACTCCACCCTGACCAAAGGTCAGAGCATTCAAGCATACTTCTGCTCCTTCATTTGAATTAAGAGATTTGACCTAGGGAGTGGCTTCCTTCAGGATCCAAGGTCTAGGGTGGGTTCACTGCCTAAACAACAGAATGTGTTTCTCAAGAATTAATGACTTGATGTCTCAAGTATTGAAGCAAGTAACTGTTCAAGTTGTGATTTGTATCATGTTAAAGTAGACTTTTGTCTTCTTACCCTTTAGTATTGGGTATAAATCTGCATGGAAACTAAACACCGGTGAATTCAACATTCAGTGTTGGCTGAGTTGCCCTCTCATTACTATCCTATGTTTTTGTGATCCTTTCTTCTCTCTGTTCCTTCTACTTAACATTTTCTATTCCTCAAGCCCCTACCCTGTCACTTAGGAGCCTGCCACAGCTAGGATCGTGGCAGAAGTCACACCAAAAAGGTTTCCCTCAACACTGCTCTGCTTGGATATTAGACACTCATCATCCTGTGGTTCATTTATATTTTCCACGGTGTCTTCCCACCATGATAGTCATTGGGTTCAAAACAAATTACCACAGTGAAGGAAAATACATCATAATAGGAGTATGGAGCTCTCATTCAAGAAATTTCTCTTCTTAGAGCCTTTGAAATAAAGTCACTAAGGATCCCCATGAGGCCTCAACATATGGGATGGTTGTGAAGAGCACCAGACACATGGGAAACTTGGGCAACCAAATTCTCCAACAATCTGGGGATCCTCAGGAAATGCATGCATATCATTACAACAATAGCTTCTTTTTGGCCACAATTTCTTTAGAAAATTAGTTTTGAGTCCAAAGTGGAAGCAGAGAAAGATGAATCAAGAAAAGAAATGGAAATTGTGTAACAAAAGCTGGGAAGGCAGAATGACGGGGAGAGCTAAAAGCACCATGTGTAAACTAGAGAAGAGCAGGAAAAGTGAGGGTGAGTCACTGTTCTCATTCACATTTGTGTTGTCTGAAATAACACAGCACAGATAAAAGCCCACTACACTTTGGACTTCCTGCTCCTGTTGTCCTAGATTAAGAACAAGGGTGTCCAGGGAGAAAGCCACTCTAATGAATGCTCATCAAAAACTGCTTTTCCTGGGGAAAGCCTGAGGATTTCAAAATGGACAGTCTAAGTCAGTGAGATCAGGAACAAGTGATGTATCAAGACTTGGGATCTTTACATTCATTACCTAAAAGAACCAGGACGAAAGGAGATAGATGAATCAACTTCTTCACCTGAGGCTCAGGGATCATTTCAGAATATGAGGCAAGATGATTAACAGCCAGAGGAACTTGTAGTTTGCTGTGATATTATGTCTTGTAGGAATGTCAGGAGCTAAACTCATAAAATCTCACTGGCAGGAACACCTAAACATGTGCTGAACAAGGACAACAACATACACATGGTAAAGTCAATGTGGGAAAGCCCAGGAGCCTTCAACCCTGCGAACACACACACGCACACACACACACACACGCACACGCACACACACACACGCGCACACACACACACACACTCTGGGAGAGACAGAAAGAGAGAGAGAGAGAGAGAGAGAGAGAGAGAGAACAATAAACAAACAAAAACAACTATGATAAAAAAAACAGGCAACTAAGAAATACTGAGAGTGGGAGAAATAGGCTTCCCTAGGGAAGACCACTAATTGATATAATACTAAATGATCATCTCTAAAATCATACATACACTATACAGACTGATCAGGTTATATTTAGTAGCACATATGCATATACACATACATGTATGCACATTGCAACAATTAATGAAAAATGAGGTCATGTGTTTCAAAGAAATGGTGGAGATGTATATGGAAGGATTTAGACGGAAGAAGGGAAGGGGAATATGGTGTAATTATAATCTCAAAAGAAGTATTTTTAAAAGCAGGTAAAAAAATGGGATCAGAATTTTTAAAAATACTGGGCATGTCCCACTATGAGGATGATCATTAGGAAATGTGTATGAATTACTTATATGACATTAGAAAAGTGAGTTGTGGTCCTGTAAGAGGCTACCCAGGCCCTTGATCCTTGTTTTCCTCTATAGAGAACCGAGCAGAAGGTTCAAGCCCATGTCTACACTCTGTTTTGCTACAGCGCTGAGGTCCTCAGGCTCCAACCCTGAAAGTGATTTAAGGGTGACACACTATTGTTTGAGAAAGGTTGAATACAACCATCCTCATAGGGGCACACTTTCAAGCTTTTGCATTCTATTATCCTAAACAACAAAAAGTAAATTACATTTGAATCATAGAATACAGAATTATAATACCATCCATCCTTAAAAATGTTGAGAAAGTAGGTAAAACACAGTAGGGCCCACTAGAATCCTCCTGGGGATTCGAGTCATCACTTCAGTTTTACCTTGGAAAAAGTATTCCTAATGTTTATCTCTTAGAAATTTAAGGAAAATCTCTGAATGTCTTACTTCTGCCACTGAGAAAGGACTTGGACTCTAGGGTTTAATAGTACGTCTAAATCCCCTGTCCTGTGTGATGATTACTTCCACAGCAGTTAAAAGAAAACTTCTGATTTCCATAAAACTATCATCTTCCAGGTGGTGATGGCATAGGCCTTTAATCCCAGTACTTGGGAGGCAGAGGTAGTCAGATCTCGGTGAGTCCAATGTCAGTATGTTCTACAGAACGAATTCCAAGACAGGCAGGGCTGCACAGAGAAACTAAGTCTAAGAAGCAAACAAACAAACAAACAAAACCACAAAGGAAGGGCCAGAGGCTAGAAAGATTGCTTTGTGGTTAAGAATGCTGGCTATTCTCCCAAAGTACTCTGGTTCAATAACCAACACCCAGTGGAGGCTCATAACCACCTATAACTCAAGTTCTAGTAGATCTGATGTCTTCTTTTAACCGGCACAGTGACTGGGCACATGGTTGCCAAACAGACATACAGGCAAGTAAAATATTCATACAATAAAAATAAATAATTTTTTTATTATCATCTTACTGAGATAGTTAGGAACGGTGAACAGGATAGGATACAACACATTCTTTTCGTTGTTAATTTCATAATGCCAATAGCTCTGTCATAAAACACTAGCTTATGGGCCAAGGCTGAAATGCTTACAGCATTCCCTTATGATTAGGACAGCTAAAGGAGGCAGAGTTTCAAATAGATACACAAATGTATACACAAGGGATATAAAATGCCTTAATTTATATAAACTCCTTAGCAATTCTACAGAATAAGCAAAGACATAACCTCTTTATAAGAGCAGAATCATACTCACTTCAGAATGAAAAACTCTTCCTTACAAGTACCACAAAATAATCTACGTAAGCCATCCAGTTTCACCTGATTTTCATTAACGTGTACAAATCATTAATTTTAGAGGTCATGGAACAAAACAACACATGAGTTATTTCCTGACAACTTCGCATTGGGGAATAGCTGTTACAAGTGTATTGTGGTCACGGATTGCAAATTAGTTGTCTATGTTCCTTTGTGGAGGTTGAAGGTTACTTTTGCTAAAATCTCGACTCTTTACTGGCACCCATAGGTATCCAATTGAGATTTAAAATAGAAAAACACATTCATCAACTTTGCCTTCTTATTATATCTGCATAATTTCCTGTCCTAATCTTTGGGTCACACATATTCAACTATGAATGCAAGCAAGCTGATCATTTTTTTAAAAATATATTCACAAAGTCTATATGTGGGTTTTATGTGTCTGCTGCCTTTTAGTACTAATATCTTCCCTTATCCAACTGTTAACTTTATTGGTGATTCATGTATCCCTGAGTCCTACAAACTATCATAAGCCCCATTACAAACAATAGAGCCAGAACATTTGTGTTGTTAAGAGTAATGTTATAATATTATGGCCTGGTGGTATGCAAACTTCAGTGATTTGGTGCTTATACAGATGAAGACATTCTTTTGAAATCAAATATGTTTGTATATGTTAACCTCCCACAGAAAAAATCTGGAAATGCTCACTGCTCCAATTTTTGGAGAAATAGACTGATCACTTTTACTAATATTCCTCCTGCCTACTCACAGCCTAAGTCCTAGTTGAGAAGGCTTTCTTGTCTTCTTTACAATACACTGCTCAGTGTACTATGGCTGTTTCTACTTCAGATGTTATTTCAATGTACTATTTACCCCCTCCCTATTGTACAGTCCCTTCTAAGCACCACATTTCACACTCCATATGATTTCCCTCAGATTTGCTCTCAGCCTAGCTATAAAATCTCATGCATAGATGATCCACTACATGCTGTTTTTATGAGACATGTCCTCCCCTCTCAAGTATCCTGGTCTTATAAGACTCCATATTCCCAGCAGGCACTCACCCATTGTAGCTATAGTCAATATTTTTGAAGCCTCCAAGAAAAGAACCTCAGTGAGAAATAAGCTCACTAGAAGCCAACTCTGATGCTCAGCCATCTGTACAACTCACAGAACGCAGGTATAGGATCCACACCTTGAGAATATGCCCCACTAAGGGGCCCTGGGAGCCCCTGTCACAAAGTACTGGCTTTGGCCCAGAAATGAGACTTTTTTTTAAAAAAAGGATCTTTTTATAATCTTCCAAATGCCCTCTTGCTCTTTACCTTGACTCCACAGATCACATTCTATTGGCAATCTGTTTCAACCACCTTAAACAGAGTTGATAGATGAACAGTTGTAGAGTTAATATTTAACCTGTCATTTAGCACAATATCCTCTTAACTGCCCCAACATAACTCTCTAAACTGTGATTGAAGGGACCTTGAGAAATCCTGTCAATGTCAGCCTCTTGAAGTGACATGTACCGTGAACATTTTACAGGCCCATTCACTAACTTCTAAGACTCTGTGCCCTCTGTCATTTCTCTTCTTGGATACTATTGCCATATCTGTTACCCATTAAGCCGGGTTCCAGTTCTAAAATCTCCAATAGTGGCAATCATAAGCCAATTTCCTTGGAAAACACCTAAGAATTTTCCTCAAGGCCTCTCACTAGTCACAAATTCACAAAAATGTGCTCATGGCCTAAGTTCAGGACTTAACCAGAAGACAAAACAATTAAGATTGAACCCACAGTTCTCAATGAGCATCATAAAGCAGAAGGGAAGTATTACACCATCCTCCCCAGTGCAAGCACAAGGCAGCTTCCAGTTCTGCCACTTCTAAATCCACCCAAGAGGAAGGAGCACATTGCCCCACGTGGTCATCTTCACATCCTAGTTGAACATTGAAAACTTTCATGAAATTTCCCAGTGCATCCTCAAACAGAGGAAATCTGCTTTAGGACTTTCAAAGCACGCAGAGGAATACTGCCTGCAGTTCTGCTTTGCAGCATTGTGTCTTGTGTCTACGTCTTTACCTACATCTGAATGTAAGCATTACATTCATATATATATCCATGTTTGTTTCACATTAACACAACTGAAAAGAGAAAAAAGGAGAAATAATGTGAGGAAGGGGGCTGCACTGTTCTTCACAGCAAATGTTCAGTCCATCCACTTTCCCATACTTCTCACATGTATTAATGTGATGGTTAATTTCAATGTCAACTTCGCTACAATAAGGGATAATCAGAGAGCGGGCCATGTGTGAGATTGCATCCAGATGGAAGTAGCCTTTGTATTAGTGAAAAGTGTAAGGAAATTGCATTCTCACCCAAAATATCTGAGCACTGTCAGATATGCTCAGGTTCAGAAGTACAACAATGACAACAAAAATGCAGATTCTCTCTTTTCCCTCTTCTGGAGCTGAGACACCATCTTCTCTTGGCTTCAAACATCAGACATCAGGACTGAGAGATGGCTAGGTGAATGAAGCTTGTCATCCTAAGTACAGACACCCAATAGTCACCAAAACAAGCCAGGTACCTATAATCCCAGCACTAGGAAGGTAAAGATAGGTGGACCTGGGGCCTTTCTTGCCTGCCAGTCTGGATTAATCAGGAGTCTCCAGGTTCAGTAAAACACCTTGTCACAAAAAGTAGGGTAATATGTATTAATGAAGACACCTAATGACAATGAGTGTCAACCTCTGGCTTCCCCATACATGTTTAAATGTATATGTATGGTCACACTGATATATATATCACCCAAACTGATATATATACACACAAACACATATATACCACACACATAGACCTCTCCTTCACTCTCTCTCTGTCTCTCTCCTCTCTCACACACACAGAATACACACACACACACATAATCACAAAGACATGAATATTGGAGAGATGCTTATAAGAAGGGAAGCATATAAGGGCAGAGAACCTGGCAGAGTAAGTGTGACCAGGACACATTAAACATGTGTATGAAATTGTATGTAAAAACATTTAGGAACTGCATTCCTGTAAGCAGAGACTGTTCTTTCCTTCCCAGCCACCCAGACTCAAATAATCACACAGAAACTATATTAATTATAATACTGCTTGGCCAATAACTTAGGCATATTCCTAGCTAGCTCTTACATCTTAAATGAACCCATTTCTATTATTCTGCGTATCACCATGAGGATGTTGCTTACCAGTTAAGGTTCCGCTGTCTGTCTCCTTCAGAGGTACATGGTGTCTCTTCCTTCAGCAGCTACATGGCATCCACCTGACTCCACCTATTCTCACTATCTCTGTTCAGATTTTTGCCTGGCTTTATGCTGCCAAACCACTGACCAAAGCAGCTATATTCATTAACCAATAAAAGCAACACATATAGAAAAAGATATCACACATCTCATTCCAGAGACCAATGTAGAGAAAATAAATTTTGACAAACTGTATAAGTGTGTGTGTATGTATGTATGTATAAAACATTTACAACAACTTATTCCTTAACCAGACAAAACAGTAAATAACCCAGACTCTATGAATAAAAGACTAAATAAATTATGTGGCAATGTGCACAATAGAATATGACTAAGAAATACAATGAATTACTCATAAACATTATGAATAAATCTTTGCATAATATCTTATGTCTAAAATAGTACAATAAGAGAAACTATAATTTATAATCCCATTCATATGAAACCCAGAAGGTAAAAAGTAACAGTAATATTATTTATTGATCACCAATGGCTACTGGAAAGTAAAATGGCCAAAAGCAGAAATTATGAATAGCTAAAGAGGAGACATCATCTGTGATGATAAATCTTCAGAGTGTTCAGTGATATAATATAGGTATAGCTATCTGTATGTGTAATTATTTATTTTAATTATAATTAGTTTGTCAATAATAATGCAATAAAGTACTTTCCTAAAGAAAATGTGGACAAAATAAGTAGTAGGAAGATCTGTTTGATGCTTTAAATGACTAAGAAAAAAACTAGAAACACTTTCTGGGAAAAATGTTATTTACAAATTGCTCATTAGGAAGTACAAGACACTCAGTACAAATTGGACATAGTTTTCATAATTCAGATCATAGAGGCAATATTCAAATCTTGTCAAGCATTCTCCATGAGTGAGAGGACTGAATTCAGATTTTCAGAAGGACAAGACATCTACCTGGAATTTACTGAACAGCACAGCAAGGACAGAGTGATATGTGGGAGCTCAGAGTGCTGTGTGAGAGGGCGAAGTCTGCAGTTGGAGATTTCCTAGAAAAGGTCAATCCAAACATTCCAATCCCTCCTCAGTTAAGCAATGATCTAAAAAATAATATCCAGAGGGCACACATGGTTCCTCTCTATACCCTTATCCTTGTTTCAACTGTTGATTTACAGACAAGTTTCAATTGGGTTGAAGCTCTTAAAATTCTGATTCTGACTGCTGTGATTCTCTCCCTCTCTCACTCTCCTTCTCTCTCTTCTCTCTCTCTCTCTCTCTCTCTCTCTCTCTCTCTCCCTCTCTCTCTCTCTCTCACACACACACACACATGCATGCACCCATGCATGTAGCTACCTTTCTCTTCTAGTTGTCTTTTCTGTAAGAAATGTTCAGAAATAGGAGAAGGCGACAAGGCCAGTGCAGATTTGGGTTCTCAGAGCTCTTACTTCAGTGGGAAAAGCCCAAGATCAAAAGTCTCAAAACCTGTACTTTGTTCTTACCTATTCAAACCCATCCCTGGTGTATAAAAGTTTAAACCAAAGCCTCCATCATCTACTGCCTGTGATAGTAGAGATGTAGAGTAGACAGGAGAGACCAGAGAACACAGCACCAGGATCTGCTCAGCACCCAGTGAGGAGCTTCTTACTACATCATGGAGGGCATCACATGGCATAGCAGAGCAAGCATATCAGTCACAGGCCTCCTTCTTTTTTGATAAAGTCATACTGTAGTTATTAATGACAGTATTACATGTCATAGCAAAACAAGAATGTCAGCCCCAGGCCCACTAAAGGATGTTAAATCATACCACAAGGACACTTGGTAAACTACATTCATAGCAGCATTATTTGCAATAGCCAGAACCTGGAAACAACGTAGATACTCCTCAATGGAAAAATGAATAAAGAAAATGTGGTACATTTACTCAATGGAGTACTACTCAGTGGTTAAAAAAAATGACATCTTGAAATTTGTATGAAAATGGATGGAACTGGAAAAAACATCCTGAGTGAGGTAACCCAGACCCAGAAAGATGAGCATGGTATATACTCATAAGTGGATACTATATGTAAAGCAAAGATAATGAGTCTATAGTTCACAACCTGAGAGAAGCTAAGTACAAGGAGAACCCTAAGAAAAACATATATATATAGATCCTCCTGGGAAGAGGAAATAGACAATATCTGAGAAAATTGGGAGCATGGGGGTGAGAGGAGAAGGGACAGTGGGAGGGGAGGAGGAGGACAGAAGGGGAGGGGGAGGAGAACTTGAGAGAACAGGATGATTGAGATGGGGAAAGAACAGAGATAGAAAGCAAGGAAAGAGATATCTTGATTGAGGGAGCCCATATGGGGCTAACAAAAACCTGGAATTAGATTAATTCCCAGGAAGGCACAAGAATGACCCAGCTAAGATCCTATCAGTAGAGAGGGTGTGTGAACTGGCCTTGCCCTGTAATCAGATTGATGACTATCTTAAATGTCATCACAGGACCGTCATCCAACAACTGATGGAAGAAGAGGCAGAGATCCACAGAAGAGCACTGGGATGAGTTCCCAAAGTGTAGTCAAAGAGTGGGTAGAATGAGAATATGAGCAAAGAGGTCAAAGCCATGATGGGGACACCCACTGAAACAGCTTACCTGAGCTAATGGGAGTTCACCGACTCTGACCGGACAGGGAAGGACCCAGCTTAGGACCAAACTACACCTTCTGAATGGGGGTGACAGTTGTATGGTTAGAGCCGACTGTGGGGCTACTGGAAGTGAGACTAGGATTTACCCCAACTGCTTGTACTGGCTTTCTGGAACCCATTCTCTTTGGAGGGATACGTTGATCAGCCTAGATATAGTGGGGAGGGCCTTGGTCCTGCAATGTCTTTATTGACTCCTCACCCACTCTGGGGCATGGATGGGGATGAAGGTGAAGGGAGCAGGAGGACGCGAATGAGTGGAAACTGGGGTTGATATGTAAAATGAGAAAATGTAGTTTTTTTAAAAGTAAATAAATTAAAAACAATATTAAAGCATTCTTTTAATATGCTATTCAATGAATAAATTGTATTGGTATAAATAAAATAAAAATATTCATAAAAATTAAAAATAAATCTGGTCAAGCATTCTCCCTGAGAGAACTGAATTCAGATTTTAGGAAGGATAAAACAACTGCCTGGAATTTAGAGAACAGAACAGCAAGGACAGAGTGACGGATGAGAGAGCAGAGTGCTATGTGAGAGAAAAAAGTCTGGAGTTGGAGCTTTCCTAGAAACAGGTTAATCTAAACATTCCAATCCATCTTCAGTTCAGCAATGCTGTAAGAAACAGTCAATCAATTGAACAATATCCAGAGGGCACATATGGTCCCTCTCTATGCCCTTATCCTTGATTCAACTGTTGATTTACAGAAGAGTTCCAACTGGGCTGAAGCATTTAACATTGTGATTCTGACTCCTGTGATTCTCTCTCTCTTGCTCTTTCTCTCTCTCATACACACACACACACACACACACACACACACACACTATATACATACACATGCACAAACTCATGCATATAGCTACCTTTCTCCCCAAATGGTCTTAAGAAATATTCAGAAGTTGGAGGTGACATGGGCAGTGCAGACTTGGGTTCTCAGAGCTCTTACTTCAGTGGAAGAGCTCAATACCAAAAGCATAGAAACCTGGGATTTGATCTTACCTCCTCAGTCCCATCCCTGGTGATCATGAGTTTGAACCAACACTTCCATTATCTACTGCCTGTGATAGTAGAGATGTAGACAGTAGAGAGGAGAGACCAGAGAACACAAAGCACCAGGATCTGCTCAGTGAAGGCCATCTTACTGCATCATGGAGGGCATTACATGCCATAGCAGAACAAGCATGTCAGCCCAAAGTCCTCTTCTTTTTATGTAAAACTGCTTTGGAGTGTCTTTCTGTACGGTGTGAATATGTATTACTCTCATTGTTTATAAATAAATATTTTTTGGCCTATGGCAAGGCTAAATAGATCCAGGCCAGAAATCCAAGCAGAGACAGGAGAAGAAGAGCAGAATCTGGGGAATGCCAACCAGCCACCAAGGAGGCATTGCAGGTAAAAAATAAGGTAATAAGCTACAATCAAAGTGGCAAAGCAAAGACAAAAATAATGGTTAATTTAAATGTTAGCTAACAATAAGCCTAAATCATTGGGCAAACATTAATAATTAATATAAACCTCTGAGTGATCTACATTGGGCACAAGAACACGGTACACTTACTTCCACATAAAACCCAAGAAAGCTTAAAAAAGGTTCTGAATGCACAGAACTAGAGCCTCATTGGACTTCCTAGTATCATAGTCTCATGCCAGCAGCAGCACAGAGATGCATCTCCTTACACCTGCCTGCAAGATGGAGCCGGCCACCAGTCGCCATGAGCTAAGCTGTGCGATCAGTTTTCCCAGTCTCAAACAACCATTAATACAGGAGGATAATCAACCAAACACTGTGTGGAAGATTTAGCTTTTGCTTTCACAACATAAAGGCCAAACGAGACACAGTAAAAAAAGAGGTACAAACAGAGAAACCTCCAAACAGGTTCCAATATGTTTACAATATGTATAGGTTTAAAAAAAAATAAAAAGGGTATCAAGCCAGGCAGTGGTGGCTCACACCTTTAACCCCAGCACTCAGGAAGCAGAAGCAGGTGGATGTCTGTGAGTTTGAGACCAGCCTAGTCTACAAGAGCTAGTTCCAGGACAGGCTCTAAAACTACAGAGAAACCCAGTCTGAAAAAAAAAGGGGGGTATCAAAAGTTACAGAAAGGAATAAATAGTTAAAAATAATATAATAAAGTCTTTAAAAAGGAATAAAATTAGAAAAACAACCCATGTAGAGATGAAAAATAAACAGGAAGTTTCAATCCTGTGTAGTATTGTATTGATTTTGAATTTTTAAAATCACACAAACAAGCAACAGCTGTGGAGAGACATGAAATTGAAAGAGAAACTGATAAAATATAGCAACCTAAATAATTTTAAAATGCCTTGACTTTAAAACAGAAGTAAAATATGTATTTGTAAAAGGAAGCTTAAATGATGCATTGCTTAGGAGAAGCTGTTTTCCTTTTCTTTCCACAGGAAATAAGAGGCTATAAATTTTTTCCAAGTTAACATGGGCCAGATTTGATCAAGAGTCCTCCTGAACTTTGACTGATGACATCTATCTACAAAGGTTATAACTGGTCTTCCCAGGATTTGGCTATTATCTCAAATTTTCTCAGAGTCCCCATAAGATTAGCAGTGCCCTCAATCAGCAGGAAGTAGTCTAGAGAACTATGCTCAAATTCCCAAATTCTACTTTATAAATGTTTATTTTCTTTTAAGAGAGGTTGGTTGTAAATTATTATTGTAAATTATAGTCAATTTCTTTGAATAGAAGAAAGGGGGTATGATATAGAAATGATGGAGAAGAGGATAGATTATCTAATCTATTTTAATCCCCCAAAATTGTTAATCTTCAAAAATTAGTTTATTGATACAAGTTTAAAGTCAATTTTGCTTTGTTGTATATATGTTTCTATTCTTGTTTAAGGTATTACATAGATACATGTCATTTAAAATATAATATATAATTAAAATACAGATTAATAGTAAATCATCTATAATAGTCAAACTTAAAGTCACATTAGTTAAGTTTTCTAGGTATGCAAAGATATATTTCAATTAGGTAGATAATCTTCAAATACTTCAAAAACCTTCAGAATGTGGCACATAAAATATTTGAAGAACTGAGACTTATCTCAACTGATACACATCTGTTTCTAGTAGCACCAGTTACTTCAAGAGGATGATGGGCATTGAAGAAACTCCTTATGGAATTTGCTTTTAGTGTGGCAAGGATAGCCATTTGGGCAAGAATCTGCTTTTGCCTAGCTGTTTAATAGTATGCTGAATAAACTGGACATGCAGGACCCACAGGAAAATGACCACTAAACTCGGGCAAAGCAAGGCAGGATGATCCCTCAGGTTCCTGCTTCACCAAAGAAACTGCCAGACTGCAGGACACAGAGAAAAGTAAGTAATGAACTTTACCAATATTGGAAGGATAGTCCTTCCAATTTCTTGCTTCACTGAAAAATCTGCCAGATACTATAGGCTTGTAGGCTGAAGATTGATAGCCCAACATTACATAAGAACTTTGGGTGAGTCTCCTCACAGCCAGATGTCTCTGTCAATTAAAGAGTTTGGAAGTTGCTTTCAATGAACTTCCTGTTTACTCAGGGACT